>CAXKVI010000005.1:110610847-110615847 GCA_964058755.1 Campiglossa producta
GTTTAAAAGTTATGACCCGTAAAATTTTCAAATATGCCTCCCTGAAAAGTGGGCGCTGCCACGCCTACTTTTAAAAATTTATCAAAAAATCATAATAGAATAGGGTGTTCATCCTACCCAAATATATCATTTTACCCATTTCTGTTACCGAATTACATATATCAATTTATGTGATTTTCGAAGCTTTCGATATCGAAAGTGGGCGTGGTTGGAGGACGATTTTATCCAATTTTATTGTGCCAAATTTCATCGTTCTACCCTAATCAGTTTAAGAGTTACGAACAGTCGAATTTTCAAAAATTCCTCCCTTAAAAGTAGGCGGTGCCACGCCCACTTCAAAAAAGTTATGGAAAAATCATAAGAGAATGACTAGGCGGTTTACCTATACAGGGGTTTACCAATTAGCTGGTTTAGCTACCGAGATATGTCGATTTATGTGATTTTCGAAATTCGATATCGTCCGATCATCCGATTTCGCCCATTTTCAATAGCAACCTATCTAGGCCAGAAAGTAACCTGTTACAAAATTTCATGCAAATATCCCAATTTTTACTCAAGTTATCGTGTACACGGACAGACGGACGTACTTGCCTTAATGAGCTTTTTGTTCAACCTAAGAACTTTCATATAAGAAACTCTATATCTATCTCGATTATTTTGTGCCGGTACGTAGAACCGTTATACTAGTACGCTGGGTATAAAAATAGACTTTTTATTTATGACAGCTTTAAATGTACTTAAATTCGCCACAATAGGCTTTCAATTGCGGTGAGGAATTATAAAGAGCAAAATTCTCTTGCGAAAGCTGTCAGATTGCTGATTGTGTCGTTTAAGTGTGGCGGTGAGATATGTTTCTCTTTGAAGTGATAACTTCTTTTTTCTTGTCAGGGCTAAATTTTTATAAAAGAAATGGCGTCACGATGAAGAGTCCTGGCTTAACCCATAACTCAAAGCTTTGAAAAGGTGTCACTTAATATACCGAAAATAATTTCAAAAGGTGTAATTGATTGTGGTGAATGCCTGTTTTCGATTATATTTTTGAATAGGGTTTTAAATATGACATATTTTTAGGTAAAAGTGTCTACTATGTATATCGAAATCGAAATTAAATTAAAGACATGAACAAAAAAAAAAATAATTATATCAATCGAAACTTATTTATAAATAGTCCATATACTTTGGTTTCACTTTTAGCGGGTCAGCTCATACTAAGTTTGCAAAAAACTACATTGAGGCTTTGAAAATTACATGATTTTAATATTTTGAATTTGTATAAGGACAACAGGATCCTTTGCAGGGACATTGAAAAAAACGTATTCAAATGACATTGGAATTTGAAAAGTATTTTAGTGAATTGCGTAGCAATATGGTTTCTAGCAGAAATAAATGTATATTGCTTGAAATTTTGCAATAGTTAGTGCACTTCTCATACACGGCGTATGAGTAAAACTTAGTTATTAAAAAAGTGCTGGTAAATTTTTTATTCATATTTTGGTTGATATCTCTGAAACGTATTGAGATATCGAAATGAAACTTACTTTACAGTTAACTAAATCAGTTCACAGCCAAATTTTATGTACATTTTCAGGACTTTTAATAGATTACAACTGTAATGAGGACTGTAGTCTGTGAAACTTGAATAGTGCATCTCGACTCCAGTGCCACCTAGCGGGAAAGTTTCTTTTGCAACAGAGTTCTTCCTTCCATTACAAACATACATTTGAAAAAACGGACCATAAATAGGGATTTTTCGAATATCTAGACTATAGCGCCACCTAGCGGTTATTTTTTGTATTGGACGTTTCTAAGAAAAAAGAACAGTCAAACTTTGGCAAAAATCCGTTAATTGAGCCAATTCGTTACACCGTTTTTGAAGGTTTATTTTTTCGACTTTTGGCCTTGAATAACTTTTTAGCACAAATGGGAACAACCAACTCGCAATTTTCTTTCAAGATAAACTAAATTTTCTAGACTGGTATTTTTTGATATTAGGTATGCATGGATAATCACTCTTGCCAACAAGTGCTACTTTTGACTGAGTAGGCAGTTGAGAAGTAAAGTCCTCTCTCGAAGAACAAAGATGAGGTCTCTTGTCATACCTGTCCTAATGTATGGCTCAGACTAATTGACAATGTCAAGAGAAGATGAGATGGCTCTGGAGTATTTGAGAAAAAAGTTCCCCGGAAGCTTAATGGTCCTTCCCGTGATGCCAACGGCGAGTATCGAAGGATATTTAATGATGAGCTGCACGAGCTATACGCAGATTTGACCAAAGTTCAGCGAATACAAGTCGAAAGGAAGCGCCCGAATTCCCGAATACAAGTCGAAAGGACCCGCCCGAATTCACCCGAATTCGACATCAGATGAAAGCAGAGGCCTCGACTGAGACGGAAACAACATGTGGAGGATGACTTGAACTCCCTTCGGGTTTCCAATTGGAGTTCGCTACTTGTAGAGAACTTCCATGTCTATAACTTGGTCTCAGGTAATTTTTTGAAAAAACTTACCGTTTTCGAGATAAGTCCAAAAAACTTTTTCAGCATACATGGGGTCGATAAGGACCTTTGAATTTTTTTCTTTCTGCCGCCTAACCCATTTTGGTTAGAATTTTCACATAAAACATTTAATATTTTTTTCAGAAAAATTTTCGTAGTGCAAATTAACTCGGTTGATTTGTCAAACCCTACCTGCGGTCGGATGCTATTGGATTCAGATATGAGATTACTGTAAAGTTAAAATGATGAAAACATTTCGCTTCAACAAATATTTACTTAGCTCTTCTTACATGATGAAGTTCTCAGTTGAGCAACGTTTACTACAATTAGGGAGCACCATGGCGTATACGTAACAAAATTGTGACCCGTCAGCACATAGTCGTTCATAACTGTAAAAGTTTACTTATTATTTACTTTAAATGTATGCTTACGCAAAGCAAATATTTTACTTATGTATATACACATACATTCTTGTATATATGTAAAATAAATCGAAACAAACTTAACGTCAAAACGTTTACGAACATAGAAGTTGAGCGTGAAATAACATATTCACCACACCAATCCTATGCTTTTGCAGCGTTTTCCGTTCGAATAGTTTTGCAAAAGTTTTGCAGATGTTACGACCACAAAATCCACATGCACGTCGAGCACGCGCTCAAAGCCATCTGTAGATGTTTTTATGTTGAGCTAAATATGCGGGCGCTGAGCAGAGTTTTAGCACAGTACATATTAAGTTTTGCAACACATTAAGCATTGCACAGTGTTAGGAGTGGTGGTGGTATACGACGAGCATGATCGGCAGCAACAGCAGCAGCAGCAGCAGCAGGAAAAGGACGTTTGATGTAGCAGCATTAGAATTAACAATAGCACTGAATCTGGCAAATTGTTTTCGCTGCAATTCGGCGTAGCTTATACGTGCCGTTCATTGCTAATTCAACAAATGCAGCGTGACCACTTTATGTTTGCAGCCGTTTCACACGCACACATACATACATAGAGATACACATAGTCACATTAATAAGCGCACAATTCTTGGTTTGCGAATTTCTCGTTTTACCCACAAACAAAATGACAGCTAATGGCAGGCCTCTTAAGGTGTAATACATGGTTGTTAGTGGATCAAGTCGGTTGAGTGTACATCTGCTGTCTAGGTGTACAACAAGCTATTCTGGAAACAAAGAGCCTCGTGCATGAAAGGCGAGCCGTAGAATTTTATTAAAAAAAAATATGGACCCAAATGGGTTAAGACACTAATTTACTATTCCTGCACGTCGTTTCTGTAACTTTTTAACGAAGTTGGTTACATAAAAATCGTTAATTTTGACACAAATTTCTTTACAAAATTTGTCAAAAGCGATGTTAACGACAATAACGAATTTCGTTAAAAAGTTACAGAAACTGGGTGCAGATCTGCTTTAAAAGTTTGATTGAAATACGGCGAAATACGGGTTAAAACGCTACATAGTTACTATTACAATTTAAAAAATCTGGATTTCAGATTTAAAAATAAGTACCTGGGTGACCGAGCTTGTTAACTTTACTTACCCGAAATGACCCTAAAATAATCCTAAAATTATCCCAAATCGACCCCAAAAGGATCCTGAAATGTTCCAAAATGATCAGAAATTGAACCCAAAACGACCCAAAAATGATCCCAAAATTATCCGAAAATGATCGCAAAATGACCCTAAAATAATCCAAAAACGACCTCAAATGTTCCAAAAATGATCTTAAAATGATCCAAAAATTATCCCAATATGATCCGAAAATTACGCGAAAATTGTCCCAAATTAAATCAAATTTGAACCCAAAATGATCTCAAAACAGCCCTAAAATTATCCTAAAGTGACTCCTAAATGATCCCAAAATGGTCCTAAAATAAACCAAATATGATCCCACATGTATACAATCCAAATACAACACGTTAAAATGGTGGGTGGCAACTTTATCTGAAAATATTTTAATTTGATACCCATACTGGCATATCTCGGTCCATAATTTAAAAAATTGAGATAGGTGGCAACCCTGTACACCCCCAAGTGGCAACCCCAAGTGGATAGTCTTAGAATCTATCATTCTATCCCGAGGTAGTACCGGATATACAAATGTACAAATACAATTCGGTACGGTGGCAACCCTAGGTGACAACCCTAATTGAAAATATTTTATTTGGTATGTCGCCGAAAATAACTTTCATTTGATATATATGTATATTGGCATATTTTGCTCATAATTTAAAAAAATTTAAATAGGTGGCAACCCTGTAAACCGCCCCAAGTGGCAACCCCCAAGTGGATAGTCTTAGAATTCAAAATATCATCCAAATCGGTAAAGCGGTTCCCGAGATGGTCCGGATATACAAATATACATATCTTTACCTTAATTCACAAAGGCCCTAATTGACACATTTTTCGAAAATGAGTTTTTCACATATTTAAGTATGATATATTAAAATACACACTCATTACATATTTTAAGGAGTTACTAGCAGTAATAACGGAG
>CAXKVI010000005.1:110620847-110647918 GCA_964058755.1 Campiglossa producta
ATAAAATAAAATAAAATAAAATAAAATAAAATAAAATAAAATAAAATAAAATAAAATAAAATAAAATAAAATAAAATAAAATAAAATAAAATAAAATAAAATAAAATAAAATAAAATAAAATAACATAAAATAAAATAAAATAAAAAAAAATAAAAAAAAAATAAAATAAAATAAAATAAAATAAAATAAAATAAAACAAAATAAAATAAAATAAAATAAAATAAAATAAAATAAAATAAAATAAAATAAAATAAAATACAATAAAATAAAATAAAATAAAATAAATTAAAATAAAGTAAAATAATATAAAATAAAAAAAAAATAAAATAAAATAAAATAAAATAAAACAAAATAAAATAAAATAAAATAAAATAAAATAAAATAAAATAAAATAAAATAAAATAAAATAAAATAAAATAAAATAAAATAAAATAAAATAAAATAAAATAAAATAAAATAAAATAAAATAAAATAAAATAAAATAAAATAAAATAAAATAAAATAAAATAAAATAAAATAAAATAAAATAAAATAAAATAAAATAAAATAAAATAAAATAAAATAAAATAAAATAAAATAAAATAAAATAAAATAAAATAAAATAAAATAAAATAAAATAAAATAAAATAAAATAAAATAAAATAAAATAAAATAAAATAAAATAAAATAAAACAAAATAAAAAATAAAATAAAATAAAAAAAAATAAAAAAAAAAAAAAACAAAATAAAATAAAATAAAATAAAATAAAATAAAATAAAATAAAATAAAATAAAATAAAATAAAATAAAATAAAATAAAATAAAATAAAATAAAATAAAATAAAATAAAATAAAATAAAATAAAATAAAATAAAATAAAATAAAATAAAATAAAATAAAATAAAATAAAATAAAATAAAATAAAATAAAATAAAATAAAATAAAATAAAATAAAATAAAATAAAATAAAATAAAATAAAATAAAATAAATCAAAATAAAATTAAAAAATATAAAAATAAAAGAAAAATTTAAATAAAATAAAAATAATAAAATAAAATAATATTAAATAAATTTTAAAAATATAAAAAAAATAATAATGCAGAACAAAAATAAAAAATAGAGAAAATAAAGCAAAATAAAATAAAATAAATTAAATTAAATTATGTTAAATTAAATTATATTATATAATGTTAATTAAAAAATTTAATTATATGAATTAAATTATAAAGTTTGCTGTCCCTTGAAATTCCCTCAGCAGCTTTTTTGTTTGTTGTTCACAACTTTTCCTTAAGCTTTTTTGCTTTTGTTCAGGTAGTGAAGAAACTTTGCAAAAAGCCAAAATATTGGCGATGACAAATTTTTTGAGTTCAATAACATTGTAACATCATACTAATATCGCCAAAGTATTATAATCTAGTCAATCAAATAAAAACCGGTAATTGGGTAGGTGGTGAAAATGTGAAATTTAAGTGACTGATAAGTCCGTAAGCTTTTAACGTTGGTGTGTGGATAAAGTGATGTAATACCAGTAAATGTTGTACGAGTAGTACGAGTGGACAAAACAAAAAGCAAACTATATAATCACCATAAATCAGGTTCCTTGTTTTCTTGCAAATTTTTCGTAAAACTTTTGCTAATTTTTTGAAGCCAAGTTTCTTTTTACTCTCTTTTCTAGTGTTATTGGAGAACGTGAGACAAAATCTTTGCGTGCCCATAATGGTCAGAGATTGCGTATCGAGCAGTGGCGTTCTATCAGGCATATCAAATTTTAAGTTAGTTAGCCAGGAGCTTTGCAGCCAACACTTCACCACATTTTCATGTCAAAAGCAACTGCTCACTAATTTGTTCGCTATTTGTTACTTCTTTTGGGGTAAAAAATTATAGGCCATGGCGTTACAAATTAGTTGGTTTGTCACACTTCCGCTGCCATGACAGGTGAGATAGTTTGAATTTTATTTAGGAAAAGTTGAAGTTTTAGCAGAAATACGTGATGCTGTTCATTATCATTTTTTTTCTGTAGGACTTGTATGGGTTAAAAATCAAAGCAGTGCCACGACTCCATAAAAAACGGGCATACTATACCAAATGGCACTACGATAAAAAATGGCACTACTATAAAAAATTTAGCTACACCAAATAGCACTCTATGGTATAGTATACTGTCCTTTACCAAAGCTTTCACTATACTGAGCAAACAATATTAAGTCCATTTTTTGTTTTAATTAAAAATCTTTAGCATCATAAGTTTCGTAATTAACAAAACACAAAAAAAAAGAGAAAAAATTAAAATTTAAATATTTTAAGCGTTCAAGTCCCACTTTTAAAAAGCTGTCACTTACTTTTTTTTTACCTTTTTTTTCTATAACTCAAATAAAACCCAACTACCATAATCACTTTTCATCTTAAAATCGATATATGTATCGCCATTATTATTAGCCTCTAGTGATTCGTCGGCTCATTTGCATCTTTGCCCGACCACAACCTCAAACACAGCCAACAATCGAATTTAATTTTCGCGTACAATCAGCGCGACGCAAATAAAACGCGTGAACCATTTATTGAGTTTAGAAGGAAACGCCTTTAGCCATAACCACAAAATGAGGAAGGACAAAAGCACAAATTCTATGCTGCGGTGAGCTTATTGTAAATTTCCACAGTACTTTAAACACTACATATTTGCAAAGGCGCCGCTTTCAATACATACATACATACTTGAAATTTACAAAAATTTGAGTTGTGAGGTTTAAAAACAATTAAGTATAGGATGAATGTTGATACGTTGTAACACAATTTGAATTCTTTCAATATACATATATTTGGACCCGAAAACCCCCGTGGATCCACCGCTGACTTGACCTAGCTTAAGCCAAAAGTTTTATATATTTTCATAAACCAGATCGAAATTAATTTAAGTATACGTAAATATGGCTCTTGGAGTATTTGACAGAAAAGTTCTCCGCAAGATTTATGGTCCTTCCCGTAATGCCAAGGGCGGGTATCGAAGAAAATTTAACAATGAGCTGTACGAGCTTTACGCAGACCTGACCATAGTGCAGCGAATTAAAGCCCAAAGGCTATCAGCATGCATACACCAAGGGTAAATCAACAGAAACCGCTCTGAACAGCCTAGTATCTGTCATTGAGAAATCGCTGTGTGAAAAGGACTACTGTCTCGTGGCCTTCCTAGACATTGAGGGGGCTTTCAACAATATAAGCCCGGAGGCTATCAACTCCGCTCTAACTAATCTGGGCGTAGATAGACCTCTAACTGGTTTAATTGACCAACTTTTAATGGGAAGGAAAATAGCTTCTTCACTTGGTACGGTTGAGTTATCACGCTATGTCACAAGGGGAACACCTCAGAGTGGTGTTCTTTCCCCGCTTTTATGGAACCTCACAGTCAACTCGTTGCTACGTGACACAAGCTGGGGGGGCGGGAAGTTAGTGGCATACGCAGACGATTTAGCTATTGCATTCAGAGGCAAGTTCCCACAAACTCTGTGTGACCTGATGCAAGTAGCACTGCGAGAAGTTTCGATGTGGTCCTCTCGCTGCGGACTTAGTATCAACCCGGGGAAAGTGGAACTTGTCCTCTTCACCAACCGGTACAAAATACCGCCACTAAGCCTACCAGAACTAGATGGCACGCGCCTGTGCTTGTCGGATAAGGCCAAGTTTCTAGGCATAGTTCTGGACAGGAAACTGAATTGGAAGGAGAATGTTCTTCAGCGCCAGAAGAAAGCTTGCATCGCTCTTTACACATGCAAAAGAGCCATTGGCAAAAAATGGGGGCTCAGCCCTAGAGTATGCAGTTGGATCTACACGGCCATCATTCGTCCAATCATGCTATATGGAGTCGTCGTATGGTGGCCTGCGCTGAGCAAGGCAACATACCTGAATCTGTTGCGGAAAGTCCATAGATCCAATATGATCTGTATAAGCGGTGCGCTAAGGAAAACGACCAACGCATATTGATAGGGGTATTAACCGGTCACTGCCTCATTGGTAGGCACGCAGAAAGGCTAAGTGTGCCCTACCGACGATGCTGCAGGAGTTGCAAAGATGATGAGGAGGAGGAAAAATTGGAACACCTCATCTGCAACTGTCCGGCTTTAAGCGGCGCGAGAACACGCTTTTTGGGAGCTCCGTTCCTGGATAGCCTAAGCCAGATCGCGGAACTGGACATAAAAGACTTGATGGCCTTCATAAAGTCATCTAAGTGGTTCGAGGAGGAGTAACGGTGTCGGTTTAGGAGTGTCAGTCCCGGGATTCTGCTATGTGGAAAATCCCAACAACTCAGGGATTTTCCATTTGGCTGGGTCCCGGGACTAACTTTCCTTGTGTTGGTGGTATCACAACGGGCCTTTCAAAACTGGCCTAAGTGTGTGGGCCGAACACTTAACCGCTACACCACGGCGGCCGCCCGACGAGATGCGGCATCAAAAATACAGAATGAGACAAACAAGACAACAGCAAGCGCTGTCAAATAGAGATTTGGGCTATTCGATGCTTTGAAGCGCTTCAAGCAAGCAAAGTAAAGCTGCCACTGGGCCAACTTCCATACATTTCAGTAGAGTTCAAAAGAATTTTGACATTTCTCGAGGCAAAGCCAGCAAAGCAAGCGTGCATTTGGCCATCACCTTTAATGAAACCATTTCGAACACATGCCCTGTATGTGAAGTGTCCCCCCCCCCGATGACACTCTACATCTCTTTAATTGTTCAATAGAACCTACTCTTCTAACCCCTCTCTGGCCCAACACACAACTAACAAGATAGATCCTGCTAAATTTGCATGAGATAATGAGGCAGATAGTGTTATTTCAAGTCATCCTCCACTGTTGTTGTTGTTGTTGTGGTAAACAATTTTTATAATTTTTCAACACTATCGATCATGTTATTTTAACATAAAGCTCATGTTGAATAACTTCACTTCGTGTTAAATTAACATGACTTCCTGTCAAATGTGGAGGATGACTTGAACTCCTTTGGTGTTTCCAATTGGCGTCATTTGTCGCTAAAAAGGAACGACTGGCATGCTTTGATACGAAGCGGCCAAAATCTCCTAGGCGGTTAAGTGTCAATAAATGACGCAAGCCAAGATAAGATAAGATACGTAAAGACTAATTGGGCCCTAACTCGTATCCCCATTTATTCATCTTATCTTACTAATATATAAAAACGTAAGTTTGTGACTGACAGCTGATGTTTGTGGTTCTTTAACGTCTGAACCAATGCCCAGATCTTTACAAAATTTTGCAGACAAACTCTTAGGGGCATAAAGTCTGCAACAGGCATCATGAAGTTTCGATATATTTATCGATAACAGAGTTATTGGTCAAAATGTGGTTTTTGGTAAACTTTTAAATATTTGCAAAAAATTGGTATCAAACGAAAGGGGGATTACCACAGCTGTCACTTAGACTTCCGTTTATTTCGTTATATTTATCGATAAATGTCTTATCGTTCGAAATGTGGTCGCGCGTAAGCTTTCAAATATTCGCACAAAATTTGTATCAAACGAACGGGAAAGACCACAGCTTTCGATATATATCGATAACAGAGTTATCGGTCGAAATGTGATTGCGCAAAAACTCTGAAATATTAGCATAAAACTGGTATCAAACGTTATTTTGATAAAAGCTGGACATAATAAAATTAAATTTGGAAGCTAGATTTTGTATCAGCTTGAGATGGTTATACGACAAAAAAAAAATAAATGCATTTGAAATATGGACCAGGGTAACGTCATTAAGTCTTCGTTCAATATGGGCATCAAATGAAAGGTATTCATAATTGTTTTAAAATGGTGTAGTTTTCATTCCAATATGAGACCCCATTTTCGAGATATTGATTAAAATGTCAATCAGGAGGGGCCCTCGATGGTATTGGTGCGATATGAGTTTTAAATGAATGGCGGTGACAAGTAATTTAAGATGTTTTATTATTTTTCCCATATAAGACCATGATTTCTAGATATTGATCAACACGTGGACCAGGAGTGGAGCTAGAAGGTTTTTGTAAAAAATGCGTCTAAATTAAAGGTGTTGATGATAGTTTTAAAGGGGAGTCATTTTAAGTCCTTTTGGAAGTGGGATTGAGAGAGGAATAGGGATATGGATGACAATTGGAAAAACAATATGAAAAGAGAAAATCATATGAAAAGGATGAAGGTGGGGTGGACGGGAAGAAGGTTGTGGTGCTGAAAGGAGGAGGCCAGTCAAATTTTGTAAATGAAAACAAGTTACTGTTTGGGCAGGACAACGTCAGCCGGGTCTGCTATTTACGTTATAGAAATGTAGCGCAAAAAATTTTGTAGGGAAACTTAGAAAAATAGAAAATTAAATGTAAATAATCTTAATTAAATAAATTGGTAGTTTGTATACCATTGCATATGCAAGTGTGATGTTCGTGTGCGTCAAACATCTTTATATGTACATGTAGACAAGCATAAACATATTTACTAATTTACTGACTGTTGTTAAACTATATTTGCTGTGGCGCATTTGCATGGCAATGTTTAGTCGTAAATACAAATGTTTAACATTTACTCTAGTACCGCGTATTTACACATGTGTACATTAGACTGGGCCAAAAAAAAAATCGTTTTTTTTTTTCAAAAATTATATTGATTTTATTTTTCAGAAAGATTTAAAAAAAACACTGTAAAAATTTCAGATCATAATATTAAATTCTAGAGGTTTATCAAAGCTAGTTTAGATATTACAGACTTTATCTCATATTTGGTATAAAACCTACAAACCATTGTTGTAAAACACCAATTCCTTAAAATATTTTTGTAGCAAATCGAATTTCCTAGAAAAGCTGCCTAGGCTGAAATTTTCTCAGACGTTTTCTAGTATTCCTCCCTCAAAAATTAGCATATTTTTTTGATTTCCCAATTTTTTTTTTTTTCTCAAAAATGTACAGCAAATGGAAATTGAATGGGCTACAAAGATTGTTTACCTTCTTTTTCTTGCTAAAGTTACTCTTTCAAAACCTATTTAGTATTACAGTTAAAAAAATCATATTTGAGTCGTCCGTCTGGGAATAATGGTGGGTTATAAGACTATCCATTTGGGGGTTGCCACTTGGGGCGCGTTACAGGGTTGCCACCTATCTAATATTTTTAAAATTATGGAGCAACATATGCCAATATGGGTATCAGATGAAAGGTATTTTCAACAGTATTCCAAATATGACAAGCAGTGTAATCCCTAGAGTTGCCACCTGAGCGTGTTTTATTTATTTTACATTAGGTATGTATATTTGTATATTGGTATATCCCGACTATCTCGGGAACGGCTTTACCGATTTGAATGAAATTTTGAATATAGATAGTATGGTTGATTCTATGACTATCCACAAAGGGGTTGTCACCTGGGGCGGTTTACAGGTTTACAGATGGGTTCTCAATATATTAATATATTTTCGCCGACATACTTACCAACTAAAATATTTTCAAGTTGGGTTACCCCCCAGGGTTACCATTTTACCCTATTGTAATTGTATTGCAGCTATATTTTTTGGATCGTATTTGGATTATTTTGGGATCATTTTGAGATAATTTAGGGATAATTTTGGGGATTTTTTAAAGATAATTTTGGGTTAAATTTTGGATTAATTTGGGACAATGTTGGGGTCACTTTCGAACCTCTTTGGAGTCATTTTGGGCTCATTTTGCGATCAATATAGGATCATTTTTGGGCCATTTTGGAAACATTTGACGGTCTTTTTGGGGTCGTTTTGGGATTATTTTAGGATTATTTTGGTATCATTTTTTGATAATTTTGGGGTCATTTTTGGATCGTTTTGGGTACATTTAAAGGTGATTTTGGGGTCATTTGTCATCATTTGTATTTATATCGTTTTTGGGTCGTTTTGGGTCCAATTTCGGATCATTTCGGGAACATTTAAGGGTCTTTTTTGTATCATTTTAGGACTATTTTGGGATTATTTTATGGTCATTTTGGGATCACTTTGGATGAGTAAAGTTAGCGATAAATTGATAGCACCGAGCAAGCTTGGTCACCCAGGTACTTTAAATGAAGAGAAATAAAACCAGAAAAAAACAAAAGTAAAAAAAGATTAAAAAATGACATAAAAAATAAAATAAAGTAAATGTAAATAAAATAAAAAAATCAAATAATGTTAAGTCAAGAAAAGAACAAGAAAAAGTTGAAAACAAAAAAAATATGCCCATGGGATGTGCTAAGTTTCGCCGTCGACTATTCAAAACAGGCAGTTGCCTACAAAACTATTTAAAAATCAGACATTTCCTTTTTTATTCATACCTACCACTCTACCACTCCTGCTCATTATTGCACGAATTACAAATGTCACATTCATCTCGAAGTTTATTTTTTCCAAATACTATTACAATTTCCCTTTGCTCAATTCTTCAACGTGGCTTGTGTACGTGGCATTTCGTTTGTATGATTTGTCGCTCAGGTGCATGCATTTAGTTGACATTTTTTCTCATGCCGTTGTAAAGCACTTTTTGCCAAGAGTGTAGCAAGTGCCAGTGTGTAGTGTTGAGTTGGGTATGTGCTGGTTGTGTTAATATACGTAATTTGAATGAGTAAGTACTTGCATTTACAACTTTTTATGATTTTACGTTAAATTTCATACGACATTTAATTTCCCATGTGAGGTCTGGAAAAATTGTGCGACTTGTTTCAAAAGAGATTCATCACGGATACCTCGTTATGGACTATTACTTAATCCCGAATTACTTAACATCGAAACTCGTCAAACAAGCTCTATGAAATGTTTCTAGAAGAAGTCAACTACAAAAAAGTTTTCAAAAATATTAACAGGATGAAAGAGGTTCGCAAAGGTTTCTGAGAGCCGAAACGACAAGGAACTAGGACTTGTAGCACTTCATAGCTAGTATCTATATTTTCCATTGCTATGCCAGTACTACCCGTCTATACACATTTTTCTGAAGGAAATTATTCCACCAACATCTGTTTACATTTCTGTATGTCAGCAGCAAAAAACTAATTAGAACACAAATTGCATATAATATCTGCATGTGGCACACAAATTCTCTTTGAATAGTTAGCTAAGTATGTGCGTATGGACGTTGCATTCACAAACGTTCTTGAAAACGTGAGCGAAACGTGCAAATTGTTTTGATCACAAAAGTAAACAGAAAATTAGAAAATAAAAAAAATTAAATTTACTTAAATAGGATTAAATTAAAAAAAAAAAAAAATTTAATAAAAAAAAAAAAAAAAAAAAAATAAAAAAAATAAAAAAAAAAAAAAAAAAATAAATAAAATAAAATTTAATTAAATAAAATTAAAAAAAATAATAATAATAATAATGACCGGGAACTTATAACATACATACATAAAATAAAATAAAAAAAAATAAAAAAAAAAATTAAATAAAAAAAAAAAAAAAATAAAAAAAAAATAACGTAAAATAGATTTAAGAATAAAATTAAGTAAAATTATTTGTTGCTTTTGACTTGTAGTCTATTGCTGTAAATACCGACGATATTTACAAGCAATTTTAGGGTTTGTATGAAAATGTGTTATTTGAGAAAAATTTACCTACGCGCTGCAGCAACCAGACAAGCCGACATATGTTTCGATGATACTGGAATTACATCTCTTCATGGAGTTTTCTTCCCGGCATTCAAGCTGGGTAGTGGCCTAAGGTGTTAGACCTTCTAGCATACAAGTTACTACAGTGTTGTGAGTACGACTCTCACAATGCCGGGAAGAAAAGTCCACGAAGAGATGTAATTCCAGTATCATCGAAACATATGTCGGCTTGTCTGGTTCCTGCAGCGCGTAGGTAAATTTTTCTCAAGTAACACATTTTCAGGTAAAATTAAATTAGAAAAATACCTGACCACAGGAGAAGGTCCATTCTTCATCAGACCTTCAGACTACGCACACTTTCCTGAGTTTTACAAAATGTCGCACAGTTAACCACATACGATGGCATGCATAAGTCAACGTCATTAACATCAGCTGTTGGCGTACAGAATGTAATAAGAGAAAAAACAACACCCACAGTCAAACGAAGTATTGTAGAAAACGTGCATGCATAAGAAAAACCAAAACATATGGCTGGAAAAGCGTTTTTATGTCACCGGAAAGGCGCATTCAAATATAAGGGCTTAGTGCAACAAAAAAGTTAATTTTAAGCAGTTTTTTTCAGCCGGTTAAGCTTGTAAGTATCCCTGCAGTCAATCCAAGTAGTTGAAAACTACTTTGCAACTAGTTTGTACACCAGGTTCAACTAGTCAATCTTTTGTCTTTTTTCCATATAAGCAACTGGTATTTTTTACGTGTTGATGTCCTTCGAAATGTCAATTTTCAGATTTCGACCAGAACATACCAGTAATCTACTAGTCATGATAAACTAGAATCATACTGGTTGTAAAATACCACTTCCATACTAGTTCAAGCTGGACTAGTTAGATTTCAATAAAGTGTACTAGTCCCCGTACTAGTCCAAAAAAACTAGTATGATTTATTATAGTCCCCATACTAGTTCAAAAAGCACTGGATCTGGCATACTATGATTTCAATCACAAATTAATAGTCAGCGAGTATTTGTATTTACCCGAACACGAAAAAGCATCTGTGAATTATAAGAGAAAAAAACGCAAACGAAAAATTTCCAAAAATAGTTTGGTTTTTTTGTTTTTATAATTCACAGATGCTTTTTCGTGTTCACAAAATTATACATAGTTGTGTACTAGTATGGACTGGCCTTTTTCTGACTAGTTTGATTTCAACCAGCAAATTTCAGTTGTATACAAGATGTTTTCTGACTAGATTAATGTTTCACTGCAGGGATGTTGCAGATGCCAGCTGACGATAATGTCACTAACGACAAAATATTTTTGTATGCTTTTATAAAATGAGCACTAATGAAAATGATTATTATGTTGCTGATAATGAAGTTGATGATGGCGTAGCGACAATGTGCGCTTAAGTCTTAAAATCATTAAATATTAATTAAGCCTTTTGTTAGCTGAAGAAGTTTTTGGGTTAAAAATGTACACGAATGAAAGGCCGGAACTTACAATATCAAAAAAAAAATAAAATAAAGTAAAAAAAAAAATAAAAGTTAAAAAATGAAAAATAAATTAAAGTAAAATAAAATAGTATAAAGTCAAATAAAAAAATAAAATAAAATAAAATTAAATAAAATAAAATAAAATAAAATAAAATAAAATAAAATAATAAAATAATATAAAATAAAATAAAATAAAATAAAATAAAATAAAATAAAATAAAATAAAATAAAATAAAATAAAATAAAATAAAATAAAATAAAATAAAATAAAATAAAATAAAATAAAATAAAATAAAATAAAATAAAATAAAATAAAATAAAATAAAATAAAATAAAATAAAATAAAATAAAATAAAATAAAATAAAATAAAATAAAATAAAATAAAATAAAATAAAATAAAATAAAATAAAATAAAATAAAATAAAATAAAATAAAATAAAATAAAATAAAATAAAATAAAATAAAATAAAATAAAATAAAATAAAATAAAATAAATTTAATTATTAATTTTTTTTTGTAATTTATTCAATTCTCTTATGTAAAAAATTGTAGGTTGAAAGTTGCTAAGATTAATTTCACCCATAACCTGAATAATATTTTCTTTAAAACCCTTATATAAAATTAACGATCTTACATTCTCTCTTAAGCCATCTAATTACTCAAAATCAGATAAAATATCGCGGAAAGAAAACTTAAAAGTCAAAACAATGAAAGCGCAGAGTAGCTGAAATTCTGCTGCAAAGGAAATGTAAAATGAAAAGAGTTTGCTATTCGAATTCAATGCAACCCATTTGCGTATCAGCTGTAAGAGGGCGCATGAATGTGTGCAACGCAGACCGCTGTTTCTTGTTGAGTTATTGTTTTGTGTCGGCTAATCTCATAAATGGCCTACATTAAGTGTGTCTACAGCACGTACCTTGCTTTTCACAAAATAACGATTAAAGCACCTTTGTTTATAAGTAGGTACATCTGTTTGCTCGCTACTGATTTATGTAGAATGTCGTTAAAATTAAATAAAATGGCTTTGTGTGAAGTTAATGTAAGAAATACTCCTTATAATTACAACGAGTGTGAAAAGTGTCTAGCAAAAGTAATACGGTTAATTTATATTAAAGAAAGCTACAAATCTTCACACAGTGATAATAGGATGACATGTTTCGAAGTGAGCATTAATATAACGGGGTTGGTTGGCAACCCTGCCGGGAAATATCTTTGTTGGTATGCGGCCGAAAATACCCTTCACTTAATACCCATATTGGCATATCTTGCTCAATATTAAAAAAAACAAAAAAATAGATAGGTGGCAGCCTTGTACACCGCCCCAAGTGTCAAAAATCAAGTAAAAAGTCTTTGAATATAGCATATACACAAGGGTGATTCAAAATAAATGTCGACTTGGTCTTACCCCCTACAAAGTTAGGTATTGATGAGAAAAAAAGCATTGCAAAAAATTAGCGCTCTAACTTAACCCTTAGGGGTGGCTATTTTTTTCGCCCTTTCCCATACATTTTGTATGGGGAAAAATGGTATTTTTTTCAAAATGAATTTTCTTTCAATTTTTGAAACTTTTTTGAAAATATTTTTACATACTATAATATTTTTACAGTTGAAGCTTTGAAGCTTCCAAAATGGTAAAATTTAAAATTGACAGAAAATTCACTTTGAAAAAAAAAAAAACCATTTTTCCCCATACAAAATGTATGGGAAAGGGCGAAAAAAATAGCCACCCCTAAGGGTTAAGTTAGAGCGCTAATTTTTTGCAAGGCTTATTTTCTCATCAATACATAAAGTATCAGGGGTAAGACCGAAAAAAGAACCAAATTTTTTTTATTTGAATCACCCTAATATGTATGCATTGTACACATGCACATATCCCTCAAAATATAGCTGCAGCATCAACACTACTTAATGACCACGTATATTTTATAGCACTGGCACGTATACAGTTAATGAGTGTTTCTTCTTTCGCCAGCTGCCACTCACTGTGGATCTTAGCTCTTGGTCTCTCTCTATATAAGAACACTTCTTGTGCTATTCTTTAATTTTTTCACTACACAGCAGTCGCGTGCCACACATTCCTTTGTTGAGTGCATATTTAATGGCTCATTTTTAATTGTATGAAGGTGGATTTAATTTTGTAAATGTGGGAGATTTATAATGAAAATCTTAGCGCTCTTTGTATTTATAAATGTTTGTAACCTGAAGAGAAACACTAAAGAAGTTGGGAGAACATACTAGTTTGCAACCTCAATTTTTAGACTGATATTCTACTAGTCTAAAAAAGAGGCATCACCTAAGTTTGGGAGAATAGTGGATTTCCCAATAAAGGACCCAAGAACTCATAAGTGATAAGTACTTATCCACTGGCAGACAACTTAATTCTCGCAGAGAGAGCATAGAGGCTGATTTGCGCTGGTCGAGTTTCTGGTCCATTTTCTGGTCGATTTTTGCCTTTCCACCGTGTAAATAGTAATTCGACCTAAATCGATCAAACAGCAAATCGACCCGAAAATCGACCCGTTATGTTTGTAATTCCAGATTTTTTATATCGAAAAAAGATAATCGTCTGATTTTTTTCTTTTGGAGATTCTTACAAGTTGTGACATAGTTTACAACTAGTTGGTGTAGCTGTATGAAGTTGTAATTATTGCCAGCTCGCGATTTGTGGAATAACGTATGACTGCATTAAGTTCATAAGCTTTCCTAATTAGTGTTGGTAAATATTTTAGAGCAGCAATAACAAAGACAAAGTACTCCATTTTATTAGCATTATCTGTTCGTGAATGACTATATAAACTCCACATGATGCACACAATACGTTTCTGTTAGTGATTAATACATACATAGCTTAAGCGGGCTACCCACCTGCCAAAAAATGCCTCAAGAAAAAACGGACATATATTTCTTGTGCCTGGTCAAGAAATTTTGACGTTTACCAAATTTTCCATTTTTTAGCAAATTACTCTTATAAAAATGTACAAAATATGTTTAGCGAGACATGTACTCACCTTTGCCGTGAATCTGCACGTTTGCCTCAAGATATATATACGTGCTTATTTATTTCTTGAGGTAAACCGGCGTTGCCAACTATCGAAAAGTGCTGTATTTTTTCTTATGAACTGAGTATTGGCTCAAGAAAATTTGACATGTGAAAACGCTTCTTGACCATTTCTTGGGCGTTTTTTTATATGGAGTTTGACATTTCTTGGCAGGTGAGTAGCCCGCTTTAAAGGTAAAAAGGGATAATGAAGGAGTGGAGTGTTGAATTGGCCTTTTAGAGAGAAATGTTTTTTTTTTTACAATTTCGGAGAAAAATTAAAGAGATTTTCCAATTCCTATACGTGCCAAGAAATAGCATAGCAGTCAAGCGAATATGCTGCTATTTGGTTGATGTCCTGGTAAACGCTACCTTCTGAAGATTGACTACGCGTAATGGCGACATAGGCCATTAGCCTTCGCAAAAACTTTTCTTCGAGCCATATAGGGATTTATAGAGCGTAGCAGGGTTGTTTCCTTGAGTTTGGACGAAATTAAAGGAAAACCCCTTATAATTCGCGGTATTTGTTTCCTTTAGCAAACGCACATTTCTTTTTATATTTTCGTGTACTAAATTTATCCGGACATACGAGTTGATGAACTTACTATATCAGATTTTCTTTTGAAGAACTCCGTAGCTCCCCATTCAACTTCAGAATGACATGTCTGTTAAAGTACTTTATAAACGGTTCGGCCCGTAAATTTACCTCATGTATATGAAATATCTTTCTATCGTTCTCACATCTCGTCTTTTCTTCACTATAATTTTCTCCTCTCCTATTATCTTCCAGTTGGTTGTCTTTGTCCTTATTTTTTAGCGTCCGCAACCTATTCTACCTTCTTCCTCTTAATGTTCATCCTCGTTCTTTTTCTATTTCTTGTTTTTAATTTTTTTTTTCTCTTCTCCTTTCTCTTCTCCTTTCTCTAACTCTTCCTCTTACCATCCCTAATACATAATAATGCTATTCATATTACTTACTTAAAACAGCCTTTAACCGCCTCGGCGATTTTGGGCGTCCAAGGTTCGGTTGTTGGATCTCATTGGATTTTCTTTTATATGGTGGGTCCCAAACGCACAACCCGTTTCTCGGGGAGAAAAATTTTTTGATCCAAAGACGTAGGAAAACCCAGAAATTGTGATTTTAACAAATTTAAAGGTTTTTTCAACACCCTACTATGCTTGTTCTTTTATATCGCCGCACTCGCAAAAAAAAAAAAAAAAAACAACAATCATATACGAATCACTATATATTATGGAATTTTTAAAATTGAAAACAATTAATTACAAGGCTTCGAAATGACACCAACGACAACGAAATTGCCCAATATGCAACGCTATTATTGTTGGGAACGTAAATTTCCGAGGAGATGTAACATTTTAATTAAAACCAACGAATCGCAGTTTTGTAATGTTAAAGGAGATTTTTACTTGTTGTAAGCAGAAGTTTGCATCTATTTGTGTCTGTGTGTGTGTGTGTGGCATATGACATGATATATGACACCAATTATCGATGGTTAATTGAATAGCAAAAGAAAAAAACAACACAAAAATTAAAAAGCAATAATAACAGTCAGGAAATAAATAAACAATAAATGTTAAATATAAACAATCGAATGACTATTAAAAAAACAGATCAGCAAATTTTCACACTAAAAGATTTACCTCAAAAGCTTTTGAGCTTGTACAATTTTTCGGTTGTACAATTTTTAATTGCATTTCAGAAAATAGCTGCATTTCATTTAAACTGCTTAGCATTTTTGTATTGCTTTTGGTGTTTACTTTATATAAAAATTTAAATTGGACTTTTATAAACTGCATTTTAATTTTGAGCCAACTCTATGGATAATTATGCAAATGCGTTGAGTAATTTCACACAAAATTTAAATGCAGAAATAACTATGCAAACAAGCAATGGGAATTTGAGCGATAGGAATGCGAACTTTCGGCAGCTTCTTTCGGGATAATTTAATTTTATTTATTATTATTATATTTTATTTTATTTTACTTTTATTTGTTAAGAATCTTTGAAAATTTGGTGGACTTTTTGACCGTTTGTGAATAATTTTTCTTAAATTATTCTGTATTTTATTATTAGTGAACCAGATGGAAAAGCAAGCTACCATGATTACGTAATTTCGGCCTTGCTCAAGGGCCTTATCAAATGGCTTTGTGTATAGAAATTTTTCATCACCTATTGTTGGTCATCGAACCAAGCACCAAGGTGATTAGGCATTTCTAAGCCCGCAGTGTGTACCTCTTACACCAAGCTGCGTTGAAATTATTGCCAGCTTATATCCATCATGTTCACTTAGTATGTATTCATTTTATTAGTTTTTGTTTTTTTGTTCTACCTACCTATTTATTTTATTTTGTTTTATTTTATTTCATTTTTTTTTTTCATTTTATTTTATTTTATTTGTTTTTATTTAATTTAATTTAATTTAATTTAATTTAATTTAATTTAATATAATTTTATTTTATTTTATTTTATTTTATTTTATTTTATTTTATTTTATTTTATTTTATTTTATTTTATTTTATTTTATTTTATTTTATTTTATTTTATTTTATTTTATTTTATTTTATTTTATTTTATTTTATTTTATTTTATTTTATTTTATTTTATTTTATTTTATTTTATTTTATTTTATTTTATTTTATTTTATTTTATTTTATTTTATTTTATTTTATTTTATTTTATTTTATTTTATTTTATTTTATTTTATTTTATTTTATTTTATTTTATTTTATTTTATTTTATTTTATTTTATTTTATTTTATTTTATTTTATTTGTTTTTATTTAATTGAATTTAATTTAATTAAATTAATTTTATTTAATTAAATTAATTAATTTAATTTAATTAAATATCATTTTATTTTATTTTATTTTTTTCTTTTTTATTTTACTTTATTTTAATTTTGTTTAATTTAATTTAATTAATTTTATTTTATTTTATTTCATTTTTTTCATTTTTCCATTTTATTCCATTTAATTTAATTAAATTAAATTTAATTTAATTTAATTTAATTTAATTATTTTATTTATTTTATTTTTTTAAATTTTACTTTGTTTTCTTTTATTTTATTTTATTTCAATTTATTTTATTTTATTTAATTTTTTTTTATTTTAGTTTTTTTATGCTGCGAAAAAAGATCCCGAAATTGGCGGTACTCAAATACCAGCGATATCCCCACTGAGCATCCAAGCTCTTAATCCAATTAACGTTTCTCACCATCTCAATTTCATTTCTAGGAAAATAAATTAAACTAAATAGAAATCCTCAGAGTTGAGAGCTATAAAATTTTATATTTTGATGCAAAGCTGTGGACGCACATTTGATTAAATTAAAATTGCAATCTAGTGGCAAACGCGATTTTCACTCAAGAGAACAGTAAAGTGCATGCATTCTCATGTGTTTGTGTGTGTGTGGTATGTGTGGCCTTATAAATTTAGAAAATGGTACAATGCAAGACAATTGCTACTAATTCCGATAATAAAAAGTATTGAAATTAAATTATATCAAATACGAATACTAAGTAGGATGGAATTGGGAGCAGATAAGATGGAGATGAGACGACCAGAAGTTTGGAGGTGTTCAAACTAACTTTTTCTCGACTATAACCATCAGGCTAGTACTATTTTGTTTTTGCCTATCATAAGTAAATATGTATGTGCCTACAAACACTTTTATGGCCATTCTTACATACATTGCCCCCTACATACATATACATACATAGTGACATCCTTGACCAAATTTTTAGAACATTTTTGCTTTCATTGAGTACGGCATTTCATTATGCCACAGAAACACATTCAATATGCCAAACTATGCATAGAAACACAAAAATTTACTTGCCTAAAATTTCACACGGCCTGATTTCACACAAAAATGTACTGAAACACCCACACGCACACACATAGACCAACATATGTGGGTGGAACGAAAACACAGGCAATATCATGGAAAACAAAAGACATCCCTAGTACATGGGTACATACAGATTGACATACATACTTGCGTTGAATAATGACCAAAGTTAGATCAAAATACCAGCAAAATTGCGTGCGATGTACTTACATGACCAAAGTTTGGCTATAGAATTTAGTTCACTACAGTTGAGGAAGCGTGCCCAGCAAATTTGGTTCAGCCATGCTGTTGGGGGAGTGGCATTTGAAATTTGTTTGGATCTTCATCTGCCATTGAATAGCTTAGGCTGACAAAGTAGCGACAAATTTCAACGCTTAGTCACTCTTGCCAACAAGTACTGTCTTAGAGTGAAACTATCATCATCATTTATTGACGCATAACCGCCTAGGCGATTCTGGCCATTTCGTATCAAAGCACGCCAGTCATTCCTTTTTAGTCATTTTCTTCGATACTCGCCGTTGGCATCACGGGAAGGACCATTTATCTTCCGGAGAACTTTTCTCTCAAATACTCCAAGGGTCATCTCATCTTCTCTTGACACTGTCCATGATTCCGAGCAACACCTGCCGAGTTAAAAAAAACAGATGAAGGATGACTTGGATCATTTTGTAAGTTCCAACTAACGTTAAATAGCGAATATTTTCCCCAAATAGATATTAGGACCATACTACCAACAGTAAATTTTAGTAAACTGTTGTAAAAAGTGATGGTGGGTAGACATCGATTTTGCTTGTTTTTCAATAAGTGCATCTCACTCCAGACGCATTCTAGACTAATCGCATTTTTTTGCAGGGAAGTTATTTTTAAGTTTTAAATTAGAGCTCTCTCGCACATTTTCGAGTAGCCCGGGCAAATGTTTAACGAGTACTCGAATACTCGCTCAATGCTCAATACTCGAAAATTGTCGAGCTTGAACTCGAGCACATCGAGCTTTTTCGAGCATTTCGAGTAATATTTTTATTTTCTTTTGTTTTGAAATGAGTTTTATTTTGTCAGCGCTTTCTTTTCAGGTTTCACAGTTTTTTTAATTTACAGTGCCAAATTACGCTGAAAGGCAAAGCAACTCATAGCTTCGATAGAAATCTGACAGCCATAAGAAAGCTACGGGTTACCCATTTAGCCGAAAAGACTGAAAATATGGTAAACATTTTTCCAAACTAATAGAGGGGTGCGAACTGTTATGAATCCGGGAACAAGCAGAGTCTATAAGCTGTTAGATCACTGCAGTGTCTTTCAGGCGGAAGTGGTAACGTGGGCACGCCAAAAGAAATACAGGAAGAAAACTGCTTAGACAGACGGTCATTAGGGCTATAACTTCACGCAACACACTAACTTAAATTACACAAGCGCTAGGAAGAACTGTTCGTGCTATTTGTCTATTTTTCAAAAAATTTATATTGGAAACCATGGAAATACAACGATAGACGAATACGACAACTCTTGTGAATTGCCCAAATATTTTTGTGTTTTATTTGAAGAAAACATTATTTAATGTTGACAAATAATTTTCAAAGTTTATTTTTGGCAGCTCCAAATGTTAAAAAGCTCGAAATTTGAGCAGTTGAGCAACGAGCATTTGAACAACGAACGAGTTTCGAGCAAGTATCGAGCTACTCGCACTGCTCGATACCCGGCTAGGCGAATTCCTTACAGGTGGCATCCTCCCACCATATGGTTTCTTCTTCTTCCTTGAAAATCAAATCGTAGCTGTCAAATTGCTTATGTTGTTGCTTTGTCTGACATTTACAGCCACAAGGAGTGTGTGCGTGCGTGTAGATCTGAATTCGCTCGAACACACCTGTAATGAATTCGCCTTGATACCCGGGTATCTGGATCTCTATTTTAAATGCATTTTTTAAATTTTTGTTTATCTCTTTTCACTTTTTGACAGAGGTTGGCACTGTTCTGTCAATTGTTATTGTTTTTTTAACAAAGTTTCAAGTGTACTCAACATGGATTGGTCAAGTCCGTTGATTTTCTCTTAAGAGTTTTCAATTTGTAGTTTTTCCCATTACAAATCCATATGTTATGTACGCATGTGTGCCTGCTTTGTGCCCTCCATGCAATCACTCAATAAATTTCTGTTGCGTTCTCAATTTACTTCATTCGATATAAATTGGAGTTTTATTTTGTTCAATCGATTTTCTGATTGAATTCCATTGTCATTTTAAACAGATGTATGTACGAAGTCGAACCAACCAGCGTTAACCAGGGTGAAAACAAAATCACAAATTAGTGGTTCGCAATACCAAAAATGACTGTGGGGAAAATAAGGCATCGAAATACCAACGCATAATTCCATAAACTCGATAGCTCCATAATTTCCAACCCTAACTAGCAGCTTCAACATGGATAGAAAAGGCTCCTTGCTAAACAAAATTATTATCCACCTTTCTATCCAGCTTTTTGGGAAACGCTACCGTGTAATTTCCCAAGAAATTATCCGAAGATGCTTAGCAGGGAAGGTACCCCAGAAACATGGTCAAAAATGTATGCATTAATTAATTTTATGGTGGCTTTATTATATTCAAATCTTATTTTATTTTTTACAAAATATGCTTTTATTTTTTCTTCTTCTTATCGCCGTTTTCACCATTTTCTTCCTCATTGAACATGCAGGGTGGGCACGATTGGAGATAGCCACCCTCAGCCATGCGCCTCCATGATTTTTCCGGATCGTAATTGCTGGATTGAGTTAAGAAAAAGTAGTCCCAGAAAATGGTTACAAAAATTATTCACGAACCTGTAAAACTGGCGGTACTTTTCCTTGCGTGGCTTGTTGTGTAGTATGTTAAAGGCCATTCCAGCAAACAGAGAAGCGCACACTGCTACGGTGACGTTACGTAATGCCATTCTACGGTGACTGTGAAAAAGCTGCGGTGGCGGCTTAGGAGGAGCTTTTGACTTCTTCGCGGTAGATGACATTTTGTTTGTTTTCTGTTGTGTAGCGTATGGGTAATACCGAAAAGACGATGTGACTATTTAAAAGACGAAATCTGCAAGAAAATTTACATCAGATGAAATGAATGTCACCATGTGTAAAATAATTTGTAATAAAGCTTACCACGCACAGGAAAGGCCAAACGTTTATTGCACCTCCTTTATTCGGTTTTTTTGTTTAATTTTTTTATATTTGTATTTGATTGAATTTTATTTTTTGACTTTCAGTTTTGATGAAGTGTCATTTTGACGCCAAACTCAGTGAAAAATAGAAAATCAACAGGCTTTTATTTAATTCATGTTAAGGGTATTTGTTTAGATATTTAAGTCAGGAATATGAAAAAAAAAAATTCTTATCATATCTACTTTATTTAAAAATCTTCGAGTAATGTATTTCTGGGAATTTTTCGAACTGTTTCTGGCTAAATTGGGATTAATCAAGCTGATTTAATCAAATTTCCTGCACAAATTAGGGCTCTACACTACTTGCTTATATTCGGGTCCAGGGAACTTTGTGGGATCACCTCAGAGCCATGTCGGGATCATTTCGAAACTGTTTTCGCTATAAAGTTGGTATAGTTTCAACTGTTTCATTGTATCCGAAAGTCCAAAAATAATCCCGAAATTAATACCGAAACTATTTTGAAAATGTCCCAAAACATTCGGAGATTATTTCGTAAACAATGCCTTAAAATGTTCCCGAAACAGACTCAAACCAATTCCGAAATGATCCCAAAACGAGACCGAAACGAAACCGAAGTAGTCCCAAAGCCGTCTTGAAATGATCCTTGCCTCCGGAGGTAAGCCGTAAATAGTTTTAAAGTGATACCGAAATGATTCCACCAAGTCTTTCGCAGTATTTAAAAAAATGAAATAGGTTGCAACCCTATAAAAAAAAGAAAAAAAACCAGGTGGCAATCTTGCCTGAAAATATCTTCCTTGATATGCGACCGAAAATACCTTTGATTTGATACCCATAATGGCATATCTTGCTCAATATAGAAAAAGTCGAGAAATGTGTCAACCTTGTTAACCGTCCGAAGTGGCAACATCCAAGCAGAAAGTCTTGGATTGAAGCAATATTATTATACCTTTCATGGAGATGAAAAGGTATTATAACTTTGGTCCGATTTTTGTAAGCATGAGAAAAAGAAGAGATGGGCCCATCAATAAGTATACCGAAATGATCAGGATGACGAGATGAGTTGATTTAGCCAAGTCCGTCTGTCTATCTGTCCGTCTGTCTGTTTGAACGCAAACTAGTCCCTAAGTTTTTGAGATATTTGGCTGAAATTCGGTATGCGGCCACCATTTTCTCATATAGAAGTCATTTGTCGGGACCAGCGATATCGGACCGATATTACATATAGCTCTTATACAATCGATTGTTCCGATAAATGGATTTTGGGCTATAACTCCTGTAATTAAACACGTATAAACTCTTTGTTGCTTTTTTGACTTGTGGTCTATTGCTGTAAATACCGACGGCATTTATAAGCAATTTTCGGGATTGTATGAAAATGTGTTTTTTGAGAAAAATTTACCTACGCGCTGCAGGAACCAGACAAGCCGACATATGTTTCGATGATACTGGAGTTACATCTCTTCAAGGACTTTTCTTCCCGGCATTGTGAGAGTCGAACTCACAACACTGTAGTGACTTGTATGCTAGAAGGTCTAGCACCTTAGGCCACTACCCAGCTTGAAGGTAAACCCTTCTCAGTGTCCATTTATGCATATATTTATACTTCCATATAGAACATTTCTCTAATTTCAATGCTAACTTATATGAAAGATTTGCGAATTTTTAGGACTTGGTGTGAAACCTATGAAAGAATTTTCATACTTAATTAAGCACGAATATTTTTTCCATTTATTACATTTAAACTCTTTGTTGCTTTTTTGACTTGTGGTCTATTGCTGTAAATACCGACGGCATTTATAAGCAATTTTCGGGATTGTATGAAAATGTGTTTTTTGAGAAAAATTTACCTACGCGCTGCAGGAACCAGACAAGCCGACATATGTTTCGATGATACTGGAGTTACATCTCTTCAAGGACTTTTCTTCCCGGCATTGTGAGAGTCGAACTCATCGGTAGTGGCCTAAGGTGCTAGACCTTCTAGCATACAAGTCACTACAGTGTTGTGAGTTCGACTCTCACAATGCCGGGAAGAAAAGTCCTTGAAGAGATGTAACTCCAGTATCATCGAAACATATGTCGGCTTGTCTGGTTCCTGCAGCGCGTAGGTAAATTTTTCTCAAAAAACACATTTTCATTAAACACGTAGGAACGTGAAATTTTGGACGTATTGCTATTTTTATATGTGAAATATCGATGTTGAAAATCATCGAGATTGGATAAATATTTCACATAGCCCCCATACAATCGATTGTTCCGATAAACGGATTTTGGTAGATAACTCCTGTAATTATATAGGTAGGAACGTGAAATTTTGGAAGTATCGCTAGTTTTATATGCGAAATATCGATGTTGAAAATCATTGAGATGGCATAAATATTTCACATAGCTCCCATACAATCGATTATTCCGATAAGCGGATTTTGGGCTATAAGTCCTGTAATTTAACACATAGGAACGCGAAATTTTGGACGTATTGCTATTTTTATATGTGAAATATCGATGTTGAAAATCATCGAGATTGCATAAATATTTCACATAGCTCCCATACAATCGATTGTTCCGATAAAAGGATTTTGGGCTATAACTCCTGTAATTTAACACGTAGGAACGTGAAATTTTGTAGGTATTGCTATTTTTATATTTGAAATATCGATGTTGAAAATCATTGAGATCGGATAAATATTCCACATAGCCCCCATACAATCGATTGTTCCGATAAACGGATTTTGCTAGATAACTTCTGTAATTATAAAAGTAGGAACGTGAAATTTCGTAACTATTGCTATTATATAATGTGGAATGTCGATGTTAAAAATCAGTGAGATTGGACCAATATAACACATCGCCCAATATAATCGATAGTTCCGATAATTTCGGTATTAATGAAAGGTATGTAGCCTTCGGCTCAGCCGAAGACAGCTTTCATTACTTGTCTTATTTTTTTTTACCCAACGGGTGCATGATTTTAGTCGTGCTTTTTGACAAATAATTCGGAATCTAAATACGAGATAGCCAGCATATCGTTTTTGTTTTCATGAAGCCTGCAGCGCCCGAGGACACTTGCAGCATTTATTTTCGAGTCTCGATAATCAGCGTCATGTTCTTTATAAATTCTGCCACTTGAAATTGGATGTAGTTTTCAAAATTCATGTTATGCAACTTGAACAAACTGCAGTTGCATGAAGTTGTAAGTTAAAAGTCACAAATTGTTGTTACAATTTTCTTTTGTTAATATTTTTCCATTTGTTGTTATTATAAACGCTAGTTACTGTTTCAGTTGTTGCTGTATGCTGTTGATGGCTATACATTTTTGTTGTTGTCAAGGTTACCTACTTGTTTGTCAAGTTGCATCAGATGATATTTTTGTTATTCGTTTTTTTTTTTTCTTTTTTTAGTTTTTGCAGAACTTCAATGTTGTTGCTTATTTGTAAATGTTTTAATTTTTTTTGTTTCGCAACGCTAAAAAACTTTTCGACAACAATTTCCAGGCGAATTGTTCGCCGAAGTTAGCTTTCCCGTCAATAGTCTCTGGGGTGTAAGCAGAGCTGACAAATGCAACAAATGTGCGTGTAAATATAAGAGCAACAACAACTGTACATTGCAACAAAGCAGGGCATTTTGCTTTTACAGCTGCTGCAAGCTGCGGTGGCATGAAACGTCAAACTAAGTTTCACGTTGGTCTTTTCGTTTCGTATTATGCTGAGAATTTCATTCGATTTAAAGTTTCATTGGCGTAGTCAACTTATAATATACCTGTTTGGGCAATTGTGCGAGCACTAGTTACTCCCTTACAGAAATGTTTACATTAGGACGTATACACGTAAGAGCTGGTCTAAATGCAAAGGACTTTAGATAGAGGATAGTTTGCAAAAACAAAAATGCTTCCGTCAATATCTTGTCAAGCCTACTACTATTCCCCTCGATACTTGCCGTTGTCGCCACGCAAAGACCAATACATCTTTCGGAGCAATTTTCTTTCGAATACTCCCAAACAGGTCAACCCTTTCGCATCATGCTTTTTTTTCGATATGGTCTCTTGTATGTACACACACGAGTGTTAAAGGCACTAAAGTATTTGCTTGCCACATGCACTTGCCACAGTTTATTTGGAATGGCTCCAAGTGAAATGATGCGAAAGAGATTTGTCGCTGCTGGGTACATTTCTCCTTCTTTAAGGTATTTTTGTGTGTTAAAAAGGCAACGCGATAGAAGTATGTGGTACTGTGGTGCATGTACCCTGTTGGAATTATTTGTGTTTGTATCTTTTTCTATATACTCAGTTGTCGATATCGTATCCAAGAAAAATAAATATAGATATATGTATATAAGGTACATATGTACCAAAATAAAATTGAATTCATTTGCTGGGGGCCCTGTTCTTATTTTACATAATTTGGCTTACCTACCAAGATCAGCTCAAAAAAAAAAAATTGATCTCAACCTGTGTCCTACCGGCAACTAATACTATTTAAGTGAATGCAGGCGCAATGGCATGGGTCCAATTTAAGGTGATTGTAGGGCTTTACTAAATCGAAATCGAATAATACAATTTATAAGGACACACATTAACGAGTATCGATTGCAGTTTAAAAGTGCGATTTCAGGTACTTCCGAAAATGGTATTGTAATTGTTTCCTTTGAATAGCAGTGAAAGTTATAGCAATAGCTCGTAGTGTTCTTAGTAAAGATGACAAAGAAAAAAGTAATAAAATAAAATAAAATAAAATAAAATAAAATAAAATAAAATAAAATAAAATAAAATAAAATAAAATAAAATAAAATAAAATAAAATAAAATAAAATAAAATAAAATAAAATAAAATAAAATAAAATAAAATAAAATAAAATAAAATAAAATAAAATAAAATAAAATAAAATAAAATAAAATAAAATAAAATAAAATAAAATTTTTATCAAATTATTCTTCTGAGTTTTTTGGCGAAAACAAGTTGAAAAATGCTACATACAATACCAACTACGATGATTGCAATTTCGATCTTGTTGAAGGATCTTGTCAAACCGCTTTGTATTGTTACTTTTTTTTTTTAGAAATTTCAGCATCACCCTTTTACTGGTCATCGAACCAAGGAGATTAGGAATTTTCTAAAAACCGCAGTGTGTAATCATTACACCAAACCCTGCTTAGAGTGCCTGCAGGCAAATTGCAACTATATTCTCGCACATTTTTTTTTTGTTGTTATTTTATTTAACAATGTTATTTCTTACCTAAAGCACATACCCAAAGCGACATTCTGTTGCTATTAAGTTTGGCTTAGGATTTTTGTTGCACGCATCAGCCAAGCCTTAGCTTATTGATGGTACATTCTTTGCCCGTGTCCCGGCTTTATTATAATTTAGTTGTTATTATTGGTCATTATATTCTGAACTTTGAAAATTTTTGTGGACTTTTGACCTGTCGAATAATTTTTATCAAATTATTCTTCTGAGTTTTTTGGCGAAAACAAGTTGAAAAATGCTACATACAATACCAACTACGATGATTGCAATTTCGATCTTGTTGAAGGATCTTGTCAAACCGCTTTGTATTGTTGCTTTTTTTTTTTAGAAATTTCAGCATCACCCTTTTACTGGTCATCGAACCAAGGAGATTAGGAATTTTCTAAAAACCGCAGTGTGTAATCATTACACCAAACCCTGCTTAGAGTGCCTGCAGGCAAATTGCAACTATATTCTCGCACATTTTTTTTTTTGTTGTTATTTTATTTAACAATGTTATTTCTTACCTAAAGCACATACCCAAAGCGACATTCTGTTGCTATTAAGTTTGGCTTAGGATTTTTGTTGCACGCATCAGCCAAGCCTTAGCTTATTGATGGTACATTCTTTGCCCGTGTCCCGGCTTTATTATAATTTAGTTGTTATTATTGGTCATTATATTCTGAACTTTGAAAATTTTTGTGGACTTTTGACCTGTCGAATAATTTTTATCAAATTATTCTTCTGAGTTTTTTGGCGAAAACAAGTTGAAAAAT
>CAXKVI010000005.1:110648118-110700618 GCA_964058755.1 Campiglossa producta
CAGGGTTCGGAAACATTCACATGAACATGAACATTAAAAAAAAAATTTGCCTTCGCGTTCGTGAATAAGAACGTATAAAAAATCCACACCATTCACGTTCATGAATGCATTCGTGCATCATTCATAAATGCCTTCTCGAATCTATGTATGCACGTACTTCTTGCCGTTCATCTTCATATATGTATGCATATGTGGCGTGAATAATTCACGAAGGCATTTATGAACGTGCAATGACTGCATATTTTGTATGGCATATTCGCAGAGGGTTGTAGTAGAAAATTTGAAAAATTCTATTGAGAGTATACCGACAGGAAAGTGAACCAAAAAAAAAACTTTTGACGGTACTTCTAGGTTTTATTCATGGATATGAAGGACCTTCTTAGGGGCCATTTCTATAATTTTTCGGGACCATTTTGGAATTGTTTTCGGGGCCATTTCGGGATTATTTTCAGGACTTTTCGGTATTGTCTTCGGGACTTTTTCGGGATTGTTTTCGGGGTTATTCCGGGAATTTTTCGGGATTGGTTTTTCTATCATTTCGTGATAATTTTGGGATTGTTTTCGGATCATTGCAGGATTGTTTTTGGGACTTTTCCTGACCATTTCGGGATGATTTTTGGGCCATTTCATGTTCATAGAATTCTTAACCATTTCAAGAAAATATTTCGGGATGCGGTTTTGTGCAAATATTTCGGGATGCAGTTTTGTTTACGCGAGATTTTTCAGATACACACACATTCATACCTACCTACATACAACACATGCTATTGTTCTACTAACTAGCGACACACACAAAACAAATCCAGAAATGCGAGCGCTGTTAAAGCGGGAAACAGAATCAGTCCGCCAATACGTCAGTTGCGTGACGTACGTCAATTTTAGAGCAAATTCTACTTTGACGTATCCGTCGTATCTGGCGTTACACATGCAAACACCCGCAGTCTACTTGGCTGTCAGTTGTTTCGACGTACTGACGGATTGATTCCGCTGAACGTTTAAGGCCATCCGACACAGTAAATTTAGAATGTTCTGAGGCATGACCAGCAGGGTGGTAGGTAATGTTGTTTCATTGTATAAAATGAATTGTATTATAATAAACAATATTTTTATAAGCAAATAAAATATGTTTAACTAAATATTAAGCAAAATAAAATATTAACATATTTTCTTGCCTAAAATAATTCTCGATCTTTTTTTCAAACTAACTCAAAGGTTCAAAACGCATGAAAAGAATCAACCTTTCATTGTTTGGTCGTTAATGGATTATAATTTTCTCGTCATCAGCAATGCAGCCATTCAGTTTAAGGTTTTTCTCACAGCTAATGGCCTTCAGGATTGTAGTAAAAAAACAACAATGTTTAAAATAAATGAGACACATATTTTAAAGACTCGATTATCGTGGAAAAACCCCATCTAAAACATAATACCGGCTGTGGCAAACTACTCATAATTCGCGGAAGAAAAACAATGTACCCAATTTAAACTAAGCTAAAAGAGCTGCTTATTTTTTGAGGCTAGTTAAACACTGCCCACGCGAAATACAATGCAGGTAGTAAAAAACATCTTTTAAGACTCGTTAATAGAAGACAATTCCTTACAAAGGAAAAACAATACAGAAAATTATAATCCGTTAACGACCAAAAAATGAAAGGTTGATTCTTTTAATGCGTTTTGAACCTTTGAGTTAGTTTGAAAAAAAGATCGAGAATTATTTTAGGCAAGAAAATACGTTACTATTTTATTTTGCTTAATATTTAGTTAAACATATTTTATTTGCTTATAAAAAAATTGTTTATTATAATACAATTCATTTTATACAATGAAACAACATTACCTACCACCCTGCTGGTCATGCCTCAGAACATTCTAAATTTACTGTGTCGGATGGCCTTAAGCGTTCAGCAGAATCAATCCGTGACGTACGTCACGTACGTCGAAATAACTGACAGCAAAGTAGACTGCGGATGTTTGTATGCGTAACGCCAGATAAGACGGATACGTCAAAGTAGAATTTGCTCTAAAATTGACGTACGTGACGCAGCTGACGTATTGGCGGACTGATTCTGCCGAAAGCTTTAAGCGTTCAGTGGAATCAATCCGTCAGTACGTCGAAACAACTGACAGCCAAGTAGACTGCAGGTGTTTGTATGTGTAACGCCAGATACGACGGATACGTCAAAGTAGAATTTGCTCTAAAATTGACGTACGCCATGCAACTGACGTATTGGCGGACTGATTCTGTTTCCCGCTTTAACAGCGCTCGCATTTCTGTATTTGTTTTGTGTGTGTCGCTAGTTAGTAGAACAATAGCATGTGTTGTATGTATGTAGGTAGATATGAATGTGTGTGTATCTGAAAAATCTCGCGTAAACAATTTTTGAACATGTGCATATGTAAGCATGCAGATGATGATAATTTAAGGTAGTGTGCTTGCACAAAACTGCATCCCGAAATATTTTCTTGAAATGGTTAAGAATTCTATGAACATGAAATGGCCCAAAAATCATCCCGAAATGGTTAGGAAAAGTCCCAAAAACAATCCTGCAATGATCCGAAAACAATCCCAAAATTATCACGAAATGATAGAAAAACCAATCCCGAAAAATTTCCGGAATAACCCCGAAAAAGTCCCGAAGACAATACCGAAAAGTCCTGAAAATAATCCCGAAATGGTCCCGAAAACAATTCCAAAATGGTCCCGAAAAATTATAGAAATGGCCTCTAAGAAGGTCCTTCATATCCCTGAATAAAACTTAGAAGTACCGTCAAAAGTTTTTTTTTTTGGTTCACATTCCTGTCGGTATACTCGCAATAGCATTTTTCAAATTTTCTACTGCAACCCTCTGCGAATATGGCATGCCTTCGTGAATTATTCACGCCACATATGCATACATATATGAAGATGAACGGCAAGAAGTACGTGCATATATAGATTCGAGAAGGCATTTATGAATGATGCACGAATGCATTCATGAACGTGAATGGTGTGGATGCAAAAGAACGTACTTGAATCTTCATAAATGAATAATTCCGAACCCTGCCAAATACACGTATAGATTAAATTTGTACCTATGTATGTACGTCTGGATATGTGGTTGATATATGGGTGTGAAAAAACATTTAAAGTAGGTATTGAAATATTAAAGCTGTTTAGGGCAAATATTCCAATAAAGTCTAAACTTAGTTAGTCTACATCTGTTTTGTTAGATAAACAGATCAAAACCCGCATAAGCTTATTCCGGCAGTCAAATACTTTATTTTATTTCCGGGTGAATATTCATTTGTTAAAATAACAAAAACCGATAAAAAGGCTTATCAACGGTTCATTCATAATGCACGAAAGTATAGAATTTTTATGATTTGCTAGCAGCCGGCAGCCAACAACCAAATCCTCCTACAACAGAACGAAATGCAGTAAAGTGACTAAACCACAAACAGTGGATCAAAGGTCAACGTGTTCAGAGAATTTTTTTTTAAATTTACACGGTTAAACATTTGAACCTAAATTTTAAACTTTTTTTAACTACATACTCAAATATGACCAAACCAAATTTGGTTTTTTTCCGTTGGCGGGGACTCGAACCAAGACTCGCCGCATCATGCCCGTCTGCTCTACCACTAGGCTACATCGCACACATAAATGTTGTTGGCAAAATTCCAACTTGAATAAGCTTTCAAAAATAAATTTTAGTTTTCAAACCAAAAAGTTTTAATTTTAAACCGAAAAGTTTTAATTTTCAAACTAAAAAGTTTTAATTTTCAACCAAAAAGTTTCAAGAATAAAATGAAATCAAAAAAAGTAAAGAAGTCTAAGTTCGGGTAAGTTCGGCGGTAATTTTCAAAACGGGATAACAATGAGAGCCTATAGGAGGATTTATGTGATTTTCGAAATTTTCGATATCGGAAAAGGGGGCGTGGTTATCATACGATTTTTCCCATTTTTAATAGCAACCTACCTTGGCCAGAAAGTAACCTGTATACAAAATTGCATGCAAATATCTCAATTTTTTACTTAAGTTATCGTGTACACAGACGGACGGGCGGACGGACAGACGGACGGACATGTCTTAATGGATTCCTCTTTTCAACCTAAGAACTTTCATATATGGCACTCTATGCCTATCTCGATTTTTTGTGCCGTTATGTGGGCAAACTTATAATACCCTTGCACTAGTACTAGTACGCTGGGTTTAAAAAGACCCAGTCTTACGTATAGTGCTGCTACTACAAACTCATTCAAAAGCTTTCAAGGTATCGATTTTTGGCTTATTACAACCAATTGCAGAAAGCTGTTCAATAAAACTTGCTCAAGAGTCTTAATTAGTTATTTACTTGGTAGATATGTAGGAATGGATATGAATGAGTAAGTAACCTATGTAACGCATCACACCAGTAGTAGTGCTATCAAAACCGCAAATGCTCAGGTAGCAGAAACTTATATATTCATGAGCATATGTTGGTACATAAGGATGTATTTAGAAATTGTTTTCGGGAAAGGCAGTGGTCGTTCACAAAAATTAATTTTCCATAAGCGTACTTATCTTCTGAATTTGATAAACTTCATTGAATTTCCGTAGGCCTGTCCAAGGGTTGCGAATTCTCACAATCACAGACGATGTCGAAAAAGGTTGGGACTGGCCTTGAAGTATTCGAGGGAAAAAGTACTTTCTGTGATGCTAACGTACTGTGTGGAAGAAAATTTCATCATGAATTATATATGTTGTACGCTTATATTACAACGCGTGCAGTTAAGTTCCTATGCTTCAATGGGAGATGAGCAAGTTTATGAAGATGGAGGCTGACAGAAAGGAAAAGAAAGCGAGGATCCGAATAAGGGATACAAACTTTTCAACCCAAGGCAAATTACGTTGTTGTTGTAATCAAATGTCAGACAGGATCGTCCCGCGGTGTATTGCTCTTGGCCGGGTCGATATAAAAAAACGGCCCGGGTCGTTTCGGTACGATGGCTACAGCACAAATACTGGTGCCGTTCTCGTAGAACCGACAATACGTAGAAACTATCCGTGTAGCTCATTCAGCATTACCCAGGGTACACCAACGGGGTGGCGACCTACTCTACACCTCAAATTACGTCATTTGTATTTAACAACTAGTCGTTCGTTGTGGGGCCCTATATCCTCCTTACTTACTTACTTATTGCTGTCCTGATCTCCTTGTGGAGCAAAGGGCTTCGTATCCTCTTCAACCGTTCCTGAATTCACAAATGAATTAGTTAGTATCTACAGATGTGTGTATGTATGTGTTGAATTGATGAAAGCATAGAAATGATCTATTTAGAGCACACACTCATAATAAGGAAATATTTATACACACATACATTAAGTGCTTCTTCAATTGAGACAGTGAGCTTTGAGAATTATTAATATGCAATGATGGTAATGAATAAAAAAGTAATTACAATCAAGACTATTTTCAATGACAAATCGATTTCGAATAGGAGCGAAATAAGCAAAGGAGTTCTAAAGAGTATCGCAGAGAAGAGTTGGAATTTTTTATTAATTAATAGCTGGATAAACCCAAATTTCGGTCACAAAAAACGTTTTCATCGGACTGATAAAGCTTAAAGTTTAATGAAAAACGATCCCACATTTTATGAGATATCTTCGGAGTAGCTTAGGTATTGAAATTAATCAAATGGTTTATGACAGCATTCATAAATACCTTTTGTTTGATTCCCATAATGTACTAACACTTTTTTGTGGAAATATTCGTTGATACCTCCGAAACCGGTCGAGCTATCGAAATTTCAAGATATCTCCCAAACCTTTTCAGATATTTCAATGAATCACATCGCATATTATAGCACTCATTGACACCTTTCGTTTGACACCCATATTGTACTAAGACATTTTTGGTCACCCCTGGTCCACATATTGGGCGATAACCCCAAAACCCGTTGAGATATCGCAAAAAATTATATCTTAAACTTTAAGTTGAGCGTCTAGCAATCCAACGATTCAATTCCATTCTGTACTTTTAGAGTGTTACGACCACAAACATACAGACAGGCATGGTCCACATATGTATTGGGCGATAACTCCAAAACCGGTTGAGATATCGAAAAAAGGAAAAAAATTTAATTTGAACGTCGAGCAATCCAACGAATCATTCAATTCCATTCATTACTTTCAGAGTGATACGGCCACAAACATACGGACAGACAGACAGACAGACACACAAACATTTTTAAAATGGTTGATTTGGATTTTACTCGCTTAATAATGCTTCCCCCAATCAATTTTTTGTTGATATCTGCCATGTACAGATATCGACCTGTTACAATTTATTATATGTAGAGATTTTCTATATACGATTTTCGAAATGATAATAATAAGGACTCCGGGGGGTACAATGCCGGTTTATGTTATTCTATAATCGATGCACATTCAAAAGTCAATCTAAAAGATAACTGCTAACAAAAAGCTATCTAATGGATATCTCTTTTTGTGGTCAAATGTGGTTTAAGCCCCAAGTATATATGAATGCATGTGGTTTTGCTGCACGTTTTATGACATTGAGTTTGTTGCCACATATCATCATAGTCGTATGTTACGATATTAAAAGCAAACAATTCCATTAATTGTCCCGCGCTGAGTTGACAAACTATCAACTATTCAAAAAGGGAAGGTTAGTTCAAGGGACGCTAACGAGGGTGATTCAAATAAAAAAAATTTGGTTTTTTTTCGGTCTTACCACCTGAAACTTTAGGTATTGATGAGAAAATAAGCCTTGCAAAAAATATGCCATTTTTCTCCATACAAAATGTTAGGGAAAGGGCGAAAAAATAGCCACCCCTATGGGTTAAGTTAGAGCGCTAAATTTTTGCAAGGCTTATTTTCTCATCAATATCTAACTTTTTAGGGGGTAAGACCCAGTCGACAGTTTTTTTGAATCACCCTAATGTACATATAAAAGCTATATAAAACGAACATCAAAATATGATTTAAGCTTTATCCATTTGAATATCCTTTGGTGTTAAAATATTTTCATTTAAGGATGATAAGTTATTATATAAATGGCTTACTTAATATACCAACAAAAGTATGCATCCATTTTCGCAAAATTATCGTAAAGCTACATTTACACTGCACCAAATGCGTCACTTTTGGCCAAGTTTTTTCGTGACCGTTCATCCGCGGATTGAATTAATCACCAAAATAGGTCAAATTGAATGAAATTTGTCTAATTTGGCAAACAAACGAACATTCTCGAAATAACTTCGCCAAAAGCGACGCATATAGTGCAGTGTTTATAGCAGTATTATAAGAGACACAAAATGATTTTTACAGGAGAACCATATTTTGTTTTGATAATGAGGTGAGGGATGTAAAACATATTTGCATCAAAAAATAAAATTCAAAAAAACTACTGTTACGATAATACCGCGAAAAGGGGTCACATTCTAAAACGTACTTCAGAAAGTTATACATTTTTAGCAGAGATAGGACGTTTTTGAAAAGAAAAAAATTGCAATTTGCTGATTAGACGACATTTCTTAGTTAGGTACTATATCAGCTAAACGATTATAGCAGATTTCGAATCCCCAAGCGATACATACTAAATCCCGGTAATAAAACAAAAGAAAATAAAATAGCAAATTTTTCTTTATTAATCTTCTTCAATACAACAAATCCATAAAAATTAAAAGCTTTAAGCTACATACAAATTTTTAGCAAAATGCATTTAATTTTAAATCACAGTAGATAATAAACCACGTAATCAGTAGCAATAATCGATCAATGCACAACGTGCACGATAACGCAAAGAACGTAGTTGCTTCAGCAAATCATCAGCATTTTCGTAGAAACGCAGCACAAAATCGCCATCATCATATCTTCTTAGTTGACGTTCAACTTCGATTTCATGCTTTATCTTCTGCCTTGCCTCATTTAAATAACCACGTCGTACTTTAGTAAGCTTGTGTTTATTCTTGAAGCATAACTTGAAATTGATGTTATGTCCATTTTTGTTTAATTTTCGAGGCTTTCTCTGCTTGCGTTGTTTTCTTGATCCACGAAAGAGCTGCCGTTTTTTCGATTGTGGCTTCTCTGGCATCTGTTTTGGTTTCTCCAATGTCTCGTTAAGAGATTTCGGCAGCGAATTTTCTTCCATGATATGCGAGTCTGGATTTGGTTTTCCTTTTAGCATGTAAATTTGCGTAATAGTTTCGTTTAAATTCGAGCGCTTTAGGAAACTATCATTAAGGAACGTTGGAGCTGTGCCTTGGTTCTCTTCGTTGTTTGTCACTGTTTCGATATATTTAATTTCTTCAGTCATTGTTTAAGAAGTGTGAGTTCTAGCGTTTCGTAATTTTTTACTGGTGTTTTCTTCGAAATGTAACTATTAATGATTAAGTGTGTGGAAGATAACCCGCTATATATAGCGAAATATTGTACGCAGGTAGGCCGAATGACTCCTCACAACATACAAGTGACGATGCAAACTCGTTAAGAAATATATGTATGAATGGTATTATTTTGGGTGGTTGAAATATTACCTGGGGTACTTTCCTAGGTACAGCAAAAATCGTTTCACATTCATAGCGAGATTTCAATCTCTAACACGACGAGAAAAAAAGGAACGTGCTACTTCCACACAAACTAGTATATATTTTACTGAATATTTCCAGAAGTATTTACGATTGAGTACTGAAAATTGGTAAAGGCATACATTTTAACTATCTTGGGAAAATTAAGGGGGACAAATGGGATTTTTCATACTTTCTATCACTGGAAGTCCAGCGGAGAATCACTCTTGCCAACAAGTGCTACTTTGGACTGAGTAGGCAATTGAGAAGTAAAGTCCTCTCTCGAAGAACAAAGATCACGCTCTATAAGTCTCTCATCATACCCGTCCTGATGTATGGCTCAGATTCATGGACAATGTCAAGAGAAGATGAGATGGCCCTTGGAGTATTTGAGAGAAAAGTTCTCCGGAAGATTTATGGTCCTTCCCGTTATGCCAACGGCGAGTATCGAAGGAAATTTAACGATGACCTGTACGAGCACTACGCAGATCTGACCATAGTCCAGCGAATTAAAGCCCAAAGACTCCGCTGGCTGGGCCATGTTATGCGAATGGACAAAGAAGCTCCAGCACAGAAGGTTTTCCTATCGTCGCCTAAATTCGGCAGCAGAGGAAGGAGGAGGCCTCGAATGAGATGGAAACAACAGGTGGAGGATGACTTGAACTCCCTTGGGGTTTCCAATTGGCGTCAGTTATCGCTAAAAAGGAATGACTGGCGTGCTTTGATATGCAACGGCCAAAATCGCTTAGGCGGTTAAGCGCCAATAAATGATGATGATGATCACTGGAAGTATTCAAGGTAGAAAATTGAAAATTGGGAAAAAGATAAAAGAGAAGGAAAGGTAAGGAAAAAAAGTGAAAGAAAATAAAGGTAAGAAAAAAATAAAAGAAATGAAATGAAAAAAAAAAATGAATAAAATGAGAGGAAATTAAGGGAAACGAAATTAAAGCAAAGGAAATGACCTACCTTTAGTTGCGTTTGATTTTTCTCTCATATTTTTCGTTCCTTACCTTATCTTACCTTTGTTTTCCTTTTATCCATTCCTTTCTTTTCCCATTCTTTCCTTTATTTTATACTTTTATTTATTTCATTTTGTTTCATTTTTATTTATTCTTTATTATTTCATTTCCTTTCATTTCCAACAAATTTCTTTTTTACTTTCAATCACTTTTCTATTTCATACTATACTTTTTTTTAGTTTTATCAATTTTCCTTTTTATTTTATTTCACTAAGTCTAGCCTCAAAGGGCTTTGTGCTTTTTTTTTTTTTTTCAAAACATCATGTCTGAACAAGCATTTGCTTCTCTGGATACCTACGCAGAGATTTTGTTTTTGTAAACACTGTTTGTACCTACGCTCAATAAAGTTGACGGGCTGGCTCAACTGCAATAAATGCAAGCACAACAATGCAAGTGTACCTACATACACACATAACAGTGGCTCTATAAAGTGATTGCGTGTTTAGCACTTGTAGTGGTGTGACTTTCAAATCATATTATAATAATTTTTTTTTAATTTTTGGTTTATTGTCGCACACCCTGCTCGGCGAGACCTATCGATACATATCAAATTTTATATACCTTAGAATTGTGGTTATTGCAAAAAAGGGAGAAAACTTTTAAGCATTGCGCATTTATATATAATAGATAGATTATGGATTCTAAGACTATCCACCTGGGAGTTGCTACTTGGGGGGTTTACAGGGTTTCCACCTATCTAAATTTGTTTAAATTATGGAGCAATATATCTTAGTATGGGTATCAAATGAAAGGTATTTTGGCCGACATACCAACTAAAATATTTTCACGTAGGGTTGCCACCCAGGAGTACCGTTTTACCTTATTGTATTTGTATATCCTGGGGTAATTTTGGGATCATGTTTGGATTATTTTTTGGGGCTATTTGAAGATCATTTTGAGTCATTTTGCGATAAGTTTGGGGTAATTTTGGGATAATTTTAGGGTCGCTTTGAGTTCAATTTCGGATCGTTTCGGGAACATTTGAGGGTCTTCGTTGGTTTTGGGATCATTTTAGGATTATTTTGGGACTATTTTAGGGCTATTTTGGGACCACTGGCTATTTTGGGATAACACTGAGCAAGCTCGGTCACCCAGGTACCTTTATATTAATCTCTTTTATCTTTTTCCCAATTTTCAATTTTCTACCTTGAATACTTCCAGTGATAGAAAGTATGAAAAATCCCATTTGTCCCCCTTAATTTTCCCAAGATGGCTTCTGGAGATATTCAGTAAAATATATACTAGTTTGTGTGGAAGTAGCACGTTCCTTTTTTTCTCGTCGTGTTAGAGATTGAAATCTCGCTATGAATGTGAAACGATTTTTGCTGTACCTAGAACTGTACCCCAGGTAATATTTCAACCACCCAAAATAATACCATCCATACATATATTTCTTAACGAGTTTGCATCGTCACTTGTATGTTGTGAGGCGTCATTCGGCCTACCTGCGTACAATATTTCGCTATATATAGCGGGTTATCTTCCACACACTTAATCATTAATAGTTACATTTCGAACAAAACACCAGTAAAAAATTATAAAACGCTAGAACTCACACTTCTTAAACAATGACTGAAGAAATTAAATATATTGAAACAGTGACAAACAACGAAGAGAACCAAGGCACAGCTCCAACGTTCCTTAATGATAGTTCCCTAAAGCGTTCGAATTTAAAAGAAACTATTACGCAAATTTACATGCTAAAAGGAAAACCAAATCCAGACTCGCATATTATGGAAGAAAATTCGCTGCCGAAATCTCTTAACGAGACATTGGAGAAACCAAAACAGATGCCAGAGAAGCCACAATCGAAAAAACGGCAGCTCTTTCGTGGATCAAGAAAACAACGCAAGCAGAGAAAGCCTCGAAAATTAAACAAAAATGGACATAACATCAATTTCAAGTTATGCTTCAAGAATAAACACAAGCTTACTAAAGTACGACGTGGTTATTTAAATGAGGCAAGGCAGAAGATAAAGCATGAAATCGAAGTTGAACGTCAACTAAGAAGATATGATGATGGCGATTTTGTGCTGCGTTTCTACGAAAATGCTGATGATTTGTTGAAGCAACTACGTTCTTTGCGTTATCGTGCACGTTGTGCATTGATCGATTATTGCTACTGATTACGTGGTTTATTATCTACTGTGATTTCAAATTAAATGCATTTTGCTAAAAATTTGTATGTAGCTTAAAGCTTTTAATTTTTATGGATTTGTTGTATTGAAGAAGATTAATAAAGAAAAATTTGCTATTTTATTTTCTTTTGATTTATTACCGGGATTTATCGCTTGGGGATTCGAAATCTGCTATAATCGTTTAGCTGATATAGTACCTAACTAAGAAATGTCGTATACTCAGCAAAAATGCAATTTTTTTCTTTTAAAAAAAAGCCGCAAAGGCCATCGCTGTCACACTTTAGCGAGGGTTTCAGTGAGAGCATGGCTTTACACACGTCTTCTGGAGTGATAGTGACAGATCCGAAGTCTAGAAGATCAAAAGGAGACGCACGTAAAAAATCATCATTCTGAGCAAGAGCATCATCAAAATTAGATTTGAAAAACTCAGCAAAAAGCTCTACGGTTGATTGAGAACATATACCATTCCACTTCATACAAATCGGTATATTGGAAGAACCACGTTTACCGCGGACGTAGTTCCAAAAAGCTTTTGGATTCGTCTTGAGCTCAGTTTCAAGCCTACCAAGGTACCGATTGTAAAGGAATTTGTCGAGTTCATTAAATTGTTTGACACTAAGTAAATATTGATCTCTGAGGATGGCGTTTGTAGTATTTAACTTATACAACTTATAAAATTTGTTACGTTTGTTTTTAAGATTTTTAAGAGTTTGGTTGTACCAAGAAAGTTTATGTAGTTGAGCGCAAAAAATCGGCACAACACTATGAAAAATCTCAGTTAGTTTACTTAGGAAACAGTCAATGCAATCAGTTACGTCCATCGGCGAAAGTATTATCTCCCAGTCTAAAGCTAAAAGCGAATCATTCAGCGCGACAAGGTTACAAGCGCGAAAATTTAAAGATGAGTTCTCTAAGCGAGAGGAAACGGGAAAGGTATCGAAATTATGAATATAAATGTCGAGCTGGACATGATGTCTATCGGATGAACATAGGGGAGGGGAACTCTCAGAGAGGCTAACCATTGAATTTTCGTCGACAAAAACAAGATCAAGTAATCTAGAAAGCGTATTGAAAACATTATTAATTTGAACAAAATGTACAGACACACGGAAACATCGCTTCAAGGCAATGAGAACGCCAACTCCCTTTCGGAGACCGGTTTTAATTGCATCTCTATCCTTACGGAATGTATAATACAAATTAGGGTCGAAATAGTCCTCGTCGAAAAAATCAGCATTGAGCCAGGTTTCTACGAGGACGAAAGCATCGTAATCCAAGCGTGAGGTAGCTATATAGATTTTAAAGAAGAATTAGACACAGAAATGCGACGGGATACCGATTAATATCTTTGCAATTTATTTTATGTCTTTGCATTTAATCGCACATTTAGGCCCATTTTTTCCGATGGGTACACAAAGGAATCAATATGTGTGTCTATGACATGCGCGCACATTTTTGACGTTTTCGATTGGTATGCTAGTCCTGGAATGCAGCCTAACGCTTATTGCTCTGCTGCTTACTGCTTGCTGCTTTTTGCCTGCTCCAGCTGGTTATTGCTGATGCTGCGGTTAGTTCGACTCGTATTGCATGCCACACGCTTTTGGTGGCCGTTAAACTGGTACATTGATGTGGTTTTTCGAAGCGCGCCCAATTCCAATGAATTGCTAACATAAATGAAAATGTGAAAATGTGTGAACACCAACTCATATGCCTAGATTGTTTCACTTCATTCATTTTCCAGCCTCTCTACTGCACTTTATACTACAATGTGTTTAAGTGCGCATAGTTCGTGTGTGTACGTACATTATTTGGTGTGTATGAGACATGGTCATCAATTGTGCCTTTCATTAAGGATTTCAAGGCTTTCGACACTTTGCCAAATTCTCCGTTTTGTGGTAATAAATATACAAACATTATACATAACCTTGTGCGTGTGCTTAGGTGCTCATTATTTCTTCCAATTATCCTCATTGTCACCCATTTACATGGCTGTCCAGTGTTCAGTTTTAGGGCATTCACCTACATATGCGAGCCCCATATTGTTTGTGTGTCCAAGTACGTACGTTATCTTCATTCTAATGATGGTGTATCTATAATAGTGATTGCTTAGCTTTTGTAGCTTTTGTGAACAACTTTGGTTTAGTTGTTTGACAAGTTTTGGACCAACTGTGAAACTATGCTGCATTGGAACTGCAATTGGTAGCTCATACAAAAGGGAAAATTTTTTGGTGAAAATGTGATGGATAGAAAATTTTAAAGTTTCCAGCTGTTTTACCACAAAACTGAATTATGGTATAAAAAGTAAGTAATTTTTATTATTTTTTTTTTTTATAGCTTTCTTCATTATAAATTAAAGAAGGTTGAAGAAAATAATAAACTGAATTTTTGAGCTGAATATCCGAAAACCCGACACAATTTTTACTTTTTTTTTTTTTTTTTAAATTTTTGGTTTAAATTTAAAACTTTTCGGTTCAAAATGCAAACTTTTCAGTTCAAAATTTTTTGTGTCGTTTTTTTTTCAAACCACCTAAAAACTTCGTCACTTCACAGAAAAAAAAATATCACCAAAGGTCGCGTATAAATATTTTATGGATACCGGGATATACGAGTTCTAATTAGCAATTTTTTTATGCAAGTCCTTTTTCTTTAAATTAGAAAACATGTAAATTTCGTACTATGAAAGACCATGTAAACGGTTTTCGAAAGTATTTTTTCCGTTCTTTTCAAATATGAATTAAAAAAAAATTCTAAAAAAATTTTGGTAAAAATTTTATTTTTCAAATTTTTACATGTTTTAAAATTTTAATTGACTTCGCAAATTTCTTTAATGAATTGTTATCTTAAACAAAAAGTTTTTTTTTTTCATGGGTGAATTTTAGGTGTAAATTTTAACCAAGAAATCGAACACCATATCAAACCGAAAATACAAAAGGAAAAAAAGGTCGTAAATTTTTTTTTAAAATGTCAAAATTTGAAGAAAAAAAAAAAAGAAAAAAAAAAAAAAAAAAAAAATTATAAAACTTTTTTAATAAAACTTTTACTAAAGAAATTTACGAAGATTGCAAAAATTTTAATTATTTTTTAACTTTTACAAAAATTTTTTTAAATTCATATTCGAAAAGAACGGAAAGAATAATTTAGAAAACGGTTTACCTAAAACTTTATGTGGGGAAATATGATATCAGCAAAAATGGGAGAATTCAGAAAAGGCGGCATGTCACCTCCAATACTTGAGGCTGAATATCTACGAGTTTTGGGGAAGAAAGATAAATTTTAAAGCGAAAAGGCTTCAGGGAACAATACAAGTCTCAAAAGGTAAGTTCGAAAATGAACTAAAATATCAGTTTTTGGTAGAACGAAGTTTGGTATAATATAAGTTATCCTATTGCCTAAGGTGAAATAAAACGAAGACAGTTATACTTAATTTACGTTTATTTATTTTGTTTAAAATAATTAGTCAATAAACTATAATATAAATCATATATAACATCTTGAAACTGGTTATCGCAATTTGCATTATGTAGCCGACCTTCCTTAAAATCATCATATGTCATCATGAGCACTTTCAACAGCGAATAAACATCACTCATTGCGTCAGTATTTTCGTTGAAATGTTTAAATAATTTATTAAACCCAGACTCTACATCATTGTATCTTCTCAATAGGCGTTCCTTTTCCATTTCATGCTGAACTATAGTTCTTGCCTCATTCAAATAGCCACGATTAATCTTAGCAAAAGTGCATCTATTTTTTCTACATATTTTAAAGTTGATGTTATGTTGAATGCCGTTTAATTTCCGTGGAACCTTTGGCTTGCGATTTGCTCTTACAGCACGAAAAAGTTTTCGTCGTGCACGTTCCAATGGTGGCTTATCTGGTTTGCGTATTGGTTTTTCTAATGCCGCATCAAGAGATTTTCGTAACTTGACTCTTTTGGGATCAATTTCTGCCATGGCGTCAGGCAGTGGACTTGGATATCCTTTTAGCATGTAAATATGCTCAATTGCTTGATTTAGATAAGTGCGATGTAGAGATCTTTCGTTGAGGATAGACTCAGCTGCCGATTGATTTTCCTTCCACATTTTCTCGCAGTTGTTAAATTTAATTTGTTCAGCCATTCTGAAAAACTTAGTACTCTTGCGCTTATTCTTGTGTTGTTCTTGTGAATAGTGACGGGTGTTAATTGAAGTGTGCCAAGTTTATATCCTGCTATATATAACATGCAGGTAAGTGAACTTGGCTCGTCAGCGCATAGTCGCAGGTAGGCACACAACAAAATATGCATTGTAAGTTTTATAGCCTTGAAGTGAAGACTGTGCAAACTCGTTAAGGAACTGATAAGATTTGATCATCTCTCCTCGTGAAGGGTGGATACCTTGCCGCGGTACGAGGGCTTAAGTCGATAGCCACAGGGCTACGCTGCCCTTGTGATCATAGCTCCGTACGGCACTTCATCACGAGAGCAGCCTAGCCTCTCTGGCGCGACGACAAAGATCTTCCCCCTCCCAATCCAGGGTGTTACGCGAAACCGTGCCCATTGGACGTTTGCAGCCGGGAGGCAAATCGTGGCTGTATTTGAACGGAGCCTCTCTGACACCGGGTCGCCTCAGAGAGTAAGCATGGCCTTACCGCGGTACGGGGCTCTGCCGCGGCGGACGACACATTTTCCCCTACTCTTCCCTTGACCCTAAGCTGGCCTTGTCCGGCGATGGGTCGTACGAACAAGATGAACTCGAATAACCTGAATAAAAACGAAAAATCTAAAAAACAAACAACGCCAAACTTCACTCCTCAGCAAAGGAGAGCTATGGAGGAGCAGGCGAGGAAGCAACAACAACGCCGGAGGACAACCTCCGTTCCACAATCAAGGGGGGGATCGACAGCGATGGCAACTACGAGTCGGTCAACCAACCCTCTATCGAATAAGATTGACTTGATGGGAGCTAGCACCAGTGCGGTTGCCAACGCAGCTAAGCGGACAACGGCGGATGCTAAACTCCCATCAACCGCTGATATGAAAACCAGTATCTTTACGTCTGTGGCAGCGGTCTCACGACCTGGCCTCGGAGTTTCGAAGGAGAAGGAAGCTGCAACTGAGATGTCGGCAAGGAGAGCGACCGCGATGGCAACTACGGGTCCGCACTCCAGGGAGACATCTCCCCGCCGCTTCACATACCACGAGAAAAGATTGGCTGCAAAGATCCTGAAGAGGTATGAAGGGGTACCGCAGGAATCACTGTCGCCGAATTCCAGTAAATCTGTAGAGCTAGCGAAAGCTGTGATACCGGATTTCCAAAATTCGTACATGCCAAAGAGGTTAAAAGTTAACCCTTTCAAGCGCCAGAGATCGGATCTGGAGTTTATTCCCCCTCCCAAGCGGCATCAGAATACCTCTGGAGCGGGCAAACTAAGCTTTGCTGAGGTAACCAAGGACAGGATCCTTATAGGCGTCCTTGACCGAGGCAATGACCGTCTGGCCATCCCCAAGGACCGGTGGCGTTACGTGCGAAATGAACTCGGCAACATTCTTCTCAACGTTGCTCCGGAGTTTCCGGGTAGTTCGGCACGAGTAACGGATGCGGGTTGGCACCAGGGCCAAATTAAATTACTCGCATGCGAGGATGCAAAAACCGTAGCACTGTACAAGGCAGCAGCTGCTAAACTGGGTGAAGTCTACCAGGGCGCAAAGATAGAGGTCGTCGACTGGAAGGACATTCCAGCTCGTCCAAGGGCAAGGGCGTGGATTCCGGCCATCCCTGACGAACCCGAGAGAATACTCGGGATGCTACGGCTAATGAATCCGTCCCTCCCAACGCATGACTGGAGTGTCAATCTGGTCGGGGATGCGGTAGGGCCCGACAGACAGGTGGTGTTCACCATGAATAAAGAGTCAATCGAGCCCCTCAAAAGGTGCAATGGCCTAGTACACTACAGCGTAGGCCAGATCGTTATCCACGTATATCGTGGTGATGCTCAGCGCGCTGCCTTCTCGGCTGCTCCGGGGGAACCGGAAAACTTATTACCAGAAGAGGAAGCGGAGGATTCCGATGCGGAAAGCATGTTATCCGCCACGTCTCTTGGCGATAGTGCACAACTCGGAGATGGAGGACAGCCTACAGGACGAGGAAGTCCTCGACGTCACGGTGGTAGCAGCCAACGCTGAGCGACTAACATCTAACGCTACAGGCAGCAGGACTCCTGCAACGCCACATCGGGCAGTTAATCGGAACAACTCGTCGTTGATAGGCAACCTCCGGGATGGAGCAAACCTCGACGATATGGGGACGGCAGGGAAGTCTGTGCGCTCTCATGTTGGTGGTGCTTCAGATTAATTTGCACAAATCTAAAGTGGCTTCGGCTGCTTTAAGTAGTCGTCTTTCTAAAGGCGACGTGGATGTGGTCCTCATCCAAGAACCCTGGGTCAATAGCTCGAGAATCTGCGGATTGGGGACTAAGGGCTTCAAGCTCATTCGAGCCAGCGAGGAGAGCAAAGTCAGAACGTGTATTTTGGTCAAGTCTGAGTTGAACTCCTTTCTCCTACCTAACTACACCAATGGTGATATTACCGCTATCAGTCTAACGGTCGACAGCACCCGCCTGACGGTGGCGTCGGTCTATATGCCATACGACGCCGAAGAACCCCCACCACAAACGGAGGTGAAAGACCTGGTGTCAAATTTCTGCACGGGTAATCTTATTATTGGAGCGGACGCTAATGCTCACCATGTCCAATGGGGGAGCTCCGACATCAATGCCAGGGGCGAGTCTCTGTTTGATTACCTCTTAACAACCAACCTGGTGATTTGCAACGTGGGTAATGAGCCTACTTTTATCACTAAGACCCGCAGGGAGGTCATAGACCTCACTATCTGTAGTGAAGGCGCTTATGAGTGGGTCAGAAAATGGCGGGTTCTGGAAGAACATTCTTTCTCCGACCACCGTTACATAGAAATGGTTTTAGACTTTATTGTAGAACAACCAATCATGAAGCGCAATCCACGTAACACTGATTGGCTGTTACACAATGAAATATTAGACAGAGACCTACCAGTACTGCCCTCACAAGCCCCCTCATCAGTAGAGGAGCTGGAGGATCTTGTTACTACATTTACATCGGCGCTCTCAAATGCTCTAGGACAGGCTTGTCCAGTGCCAAAACCACGCGGTAAACACAGGCCACATTGGTGGTCCTACGATTTGGACTCGCTCCGAATATCATGCCGGAAACAATTTAACAAGGCCAAGAGCTTCGGCTCTGAGCCTCATTGGCATGAATATAAAGCTAAACTAAGGGCCTACAAAAAAGCTCTGAGACAGGCGAAGAGAACCTCGTGGAGAAATTTCTGCACTGGCGTCGAAAAGGTCGACGACACAGCGAGACTTAGACGAGTCCTCTCGAAAAGTCAAACAACCATCAGCTATTTGCGAAAGCCTGACGGATCCTGGACCAGCACGGAAGAGGAAACCCTTGAGCTGCTCTTGAATACACATTTTCCGGGGAATCTGCATGATGCACCACTAGCACCTGCAACAAACCTGGCAGTAAATATACCCATCACTGAGGAAAGAGTAAGGTGGGCAGTTAAGAGCTTTGAACCGTATAAGGGTGCCGGGCCGGACGGGATTATCCCCGCGCAACTTATAAACACGTTGGAGACATCAGCTAAATGGCTGGTATTTCTCTTCACAGCCTGCCTGGCTCTCAACCACATTCCGGGCTCCTGGAGAAGCGCCACGGTAGTGTTTATCCCTAAGGGTGGGAAGGCATCCCACTACGAGCCAAAAGATTACAGACCGATCAGTCTCTCGTCCTTTGTACTCAAAACCTTTGAGAGGATACTAAGCGACTACCTTTCAACGACTATTGATAGCAACCTTATTTCTAGCTATCAGCATGCATACACCAAGAGTAAATCAACAGAAACTGCTCTGCACAGCCTAGTATCTGTCATTGAGAAATCGCTGTGTGAAAAGGACTACTGTCTCGTGGCCTTCTTAGACATTGAGGGGGCTTTCAACAATATAAGCCCGGAGGCGATCAACTCCGCTCTAACTAATCTGGGCGTAGATAGACCTCTAACTGGTTTAATTGACCAACTTCTAAGAGGAAGGAAAATAGCTTCTTCACTTGGTACGGTCGAGTTATCACGCTATGTCACAAGGGGAACGCCCCAGGGTGGTGTTCTTTCCCCGCTTTTATGGAACCTCACAGTCAACTCGTTGCTACGTGACACAAGCTGGGGGGGCGGGAAGATAGTGGCATACGCAGACGATTTAGCTATTGCATTCAGAGGCAAGTTCCCACAAACTCTGTGTGACCTGATGCAAGTAGCACTGCGAGAGGTTTCGAGGTGGTCCTCTCGCTGCGGACTTAGTATCAACCCGGGGAAAGTGGAACTTGTCCTCTTCACCAACCGGTACAAAATACCGCCACTAAGCCTACCAGAACTAGATGGCACGCGCCTGGGCTTGTCGGATAAGGCCAAGTTTCTAGGCATAGTTCTGGACAGGAAACTGAATTGGAAGGAGAATGTTCTTCAGCGCCAGAAGAAAGCTTGCATCGCTCTTTACACATGCAAAAGAGCCATTGGCAAAAAATGGGGGCTCAGCCCTAGAGTATGCAGTTGGATCTACACGGCCATCATTCGCCCAATCATGCTGTATGGAGTCGTCGTATGGTGGCCGGCACTGAGCAAGACAACATACCTGAATCTGTTGCGGAAAGTCCATAGATCCAATATGATCTGTATAAGCGGTGCGCTAAGGACAACGCCCAACGAAGCCCTCCAGGCCATTCTGGGCATTTTGCCACTTGATCTGGAAGGGTTTCGGTCAGCGGCGGCATCAGCTCTGCGCCTAAGAGAAACCTCCAGTTGGGGTGCGGGTACTATTGGACACTCCAGTATTCTGGAATCTTACAGCTTTCTCCCTTTAAGCACAGATCGTTGTGCGACCACTACAGTCGGGGATAGCTGCTTCAAAATAAACATTCCCAGCAGAGAAGACTGGGAGAGGACGGATTGGTGTCCCGAAACAAATGGTGGCACTTCCATATACACCGACGGCTCGAAGTTGGACGGCAGAGTTGGAGGAGGGGTTTATTCAAGGGATTTGGACCTTGAACTCTCCTTCAGACTACCTGATCATTGTAGCGTCTTCCAGGCGGAAGTCTCGGCAATCCGGGACGCCGCGGCCTGGGTAAGCAAACGTGTTATCGGAGGAGATATCACTATTTTCAGCGATAGCCAGGCGGCAATCAAATCCCTTGGCTCATACACGTTCAACTCTGAACTGACGCTCAGCTGTCGTCGATCTCTTCAGGAGATGGCCCAACAGAACCGCGTAAACCTCATATGGGTCCCGGGACATAGGGACATTGAGGGAAACTGTAAGGCAGACGAGCTTGCCAGGCAGGGCACGACCAAGCAGGTTCTTCGGGATAAAGAGCGCTTAGGTATGCCGTTTGCCACATGCAAACTAATGCTGAAGGAGCACACACTCCGTCAAGCCAACGAAAGATGGCTGCAATCCCCAGGGTGTCGGATATCGAAACAAACCTGGCCAAAATGGGATCTTAAAAGGTCTAGACGCATTTATGCCCTAACTAGGAGGGAAATCTGCATATTGATAGGGGTATTAACCGGTCACTGCCTCATTGGTAGGCATGCAGAAAGGCTAAGTGTGCCCTACCGACGATGCTGCAGGAGTTGCAAAGATGATGAGGAGGAGGAAACGGTGGAGCACCTCATCTGCAACTGTCCGGCTTTAAGCGGCGGGAGAACGCGCTTTTTGGGAGTTCCGTTCCTAGATAGTCTAAGCCAGATCGCGGAACTGGACATAAAGGACTTGATGGGCTTCATAAAGTCATCTAAGTGGTTCGAGGAGGAGTAACGGTGTCGGTTTAGGAGTGTCAGTCCCGGGATTCTGCTATGTGGAAAATCCCAACAACTCAGGGATTTTCCATATGGCTGGGTCCCGGGGCTGACTTTCCTTGTGTTGGTGGTATCACAACGGGCCTTCAAAACTGGCCTAAGTGTGCCTCTGCGGCAGCCACTTGAACCTAACCTAACCTGATCATCTCTTTTCACAATAAACTCTTTACCTGGGTAAAGAAAACAAGTATCTTCCTGATACATAGTGTATGGTTTTATAACTTTGTGTTGGATTTTTTAAATTAACTATAATTCAGTGATTTTCGGTTGGGTCGGTGGAAACCCTTTCCAGGGCTTCGCATTTTTCTCTATTTCTATTAATGTTCATCATCATCATTTATTGGCGCTTAACCGCCTAAGCGATTTTGGCCGTCGCCTATCAAAGCACGCCAGTCATTCCTTTTTAGCGATAACTGACGCCAATTGGAAACCTCAAGGGAGTTCAAGTCATCCTCCACCTGTTGTTTCCATCTCAGTCGAGGCCTCCCCCTTCCTCTGCTGCCGAATTCGGGTGACGATTGGAAAACCTTCTGGGCTGGAGCTTCTTTGTCCATTCGCATGACGTGACCCAACCAGCGGAGCCTTTGGGCTTTAATTCGCTGGACTATGGTCAGATCTGCGTAAAGCTCGTACAGCTCATCGTTAAATCTCCTTCGATACTCGCCGTCGGCATCACGGGAAGGACCATAAATCTTCCGGAGAACTTTTCTCTCAAATACTCCAAGGGCCATCTCATCTTCTCTTGACATTGTCCATGAATCTGAGCCATACATCAGGACAGGTATGATGAGAGACTTATAGAGCGTGATCTTTGTTCTTCGAGAGAGGACTTTACTTCTCAATTGCCTACTCAGTCCAAAGTAGCACTTGTTCGCAAGAGTGATTCTCCGTTGGGTTTCTAGACTGATATTATTTTCGGTGTTAATGCTGGTTCCCAAATATCGTATTCTTTATATCACTATTGTCAGTCTTCTACCATAAATATTTCCAGAGATATGAAGTACCTTAAATTCCATGTTTATTGTATGAAAGGTCTCATTCTTCATTTCACCTAGATTTTCTTAATATTTTATAACTTTAAACGAGATAAACGAGCTACTTGTATATTTGTACATTTGTATATTTGTATCCGGTAATATTTCGGGAACCGCTTGACCGATTTGGATGAAATTTGGCATATATATAGTACTAGAGTTCGCCCAGTGGTTGAAATTCAACCACAAAACCTTATTTTATTTGCCATTCTTTTCATTTTTTTTTATATTTTTGGTTTCTATACATTTCTGTTCATTTTGCCTTTTCCTCCCACCATTCAGTAATATAGTTTCAATGTTGATAATTATTTATTCTTCTTAGGTAGTCTTCATACGTATTTCTTTCCTTTCCTCTCCTTTCCTTTCCTTTCCTTTCCTTTCCTTTCCTTTCCCTTCCTTTCCTTTCATTTCCTTTCATTTCCTTTTCTTTCCTTTCCTTTCCTTTCCTTTCCTTTCCTTTCCTTTCCTTTCCTTTCCTTTCCTTTCCTTTCCTTTCCTTTCCTTTCCTTTCCTTTCCTTTCCTTTTCTTTCCTTTCCTTTCCTTTCCTTTCCTTTCCTTTCCTTTCCTTTCCTTTCCTTTCCTTTCCTTTCCTTTCCTTTCCTTTCCTTTCCTTTCCTTTCCTTTTCTTTTCCTTTTCTTTCCTTTTCTTTCCTTTTCTCTTCTTTCATTTCATTTTATTTCCCTTCTTTCTTTCTCTCTTTTGTGCTCTTTTCTTTTATTTTACTTTCTTTTCGTTTCTTTAATTCTCTTACCTGACCTTTCCTTTTATTTTCTTTTTCTTTAATTTCCTTTCGTTTCCTTTGCTTTAAGTTCGTTTCCCTTAGTTTCCTCTCATTTTATTCATTTTTTTTTTCATTTCATTTCTTTTATTTTTTTCTTACCTTTATTTTCCTTCACTTTCCTTCCCTTACCTTTCCTTCTCCTACCTTTCCTTTCCTACCGTTTCCTTGCTTTCTTTTTTCCTTTCCGTAACTCCTTTAGTTTCTTTCTTTCCATTCATTTCCTTTACTTATTTTTTTAGCTTTTCATTTCCTTTCTTTCCTTTATTTTTCATTCTTTTTATTTTCATTTATTTTCCGTACCTTCCTCCTCGCTACCTTTTCTTTCCTTTCTTTTTCTCTTCTTTCCTTTCTTTGTCTTTCTCTATTTGCCTCTCTTTTTCGATACATATCAAATTTTATATACCTTAGAATTGTAGTTATTGCAAAAAAGGGAGAAAACTTTTAAGCATTGCGCATTTATATATAATAGTTAGATTATGGATTCTAAGACTATCCACCTGGGAGTTGCTACTTGGGGGGTTTACAGGGTTTCCACCTATCTAAATTTGTTTAAATTATGGAGCAATATATCTTAGTATGGGTATCAAATGAAAGGTATTTTGGTCGACATACCAACTAAAATATTTTCACGTAGGGTTGCCACCCAGGAGTACCGTTTTACCTTATTGTATTTGTATATTCTGGGGTAATTTTGAGATCATGTTTGGATTATTTTTTGAGGCTATTTGAAGATCATTTTGAAGTCATTTTGCGATAAGTTTGGGGTAATTTTGGGATAATTTTAGGGTCGCTTTGAGTTCAATTTCGGATCGTTTCGGGAACATTTGAGGGTCTTCGTTGGTTTTGGGATCATTTTAGGATTATTTTGGGACTATTTTAGGACTATTTTGGGACCATTTCGGGTAAGTAAAGTTAGCGTTTAATTGATAGCACTGAGCAAGCTCGGTCACCCAGGTACCTTTATATTAATTTCTTTTATCTTTTTCCCAATTTTCAATTTTCTACATTGAATACTTCCAGTGATAGAAAGTATGAAAAATCCCATTTGTCCCCCTTAATTTTCCCAAGATGGCTTCTGGAGATATTCAGTAAAATATATACTAGTTTGTGTGGAAGTAGCACGTTCCTTTTTTTCTCGTCGAGGTAGAGATTGAAATCTCGCTATGAATGTGAAACGATTTTTGCTGTACCTAGAACAGTACCCCAGGTAATATTTCAACCACCCAAAATAATACCATTCATACATATATTTCTTAACGAGTTTGCATCGTCACTTGTATCTATGTTGTGAGGCGTCATTCGGCCTACCTGCGTACAATATTTCACTATATATAGCGGGTTATCTTTCACACACTTAATCATTAATAGTTACATTTTGAAGAAAACACCAGTAAAAAATTACAAAACGCTAGAACTCACACTTCTTAAACAATGACTGAAGAAATTAAATATATCGAAACAGTGACAAACAACGAAGAGAACCAAGGCACAGCTCCAACGTTGCTTAATGATAGTTCCCTAAAGCGCTCGAATTTAAAAGAAACTATTACGCAAATTTACATGCTAAAAGGAAAACCAAATCCAGACTCGCATATCATGGAAGAAAATTCGCTGCCGAAATCTCTTAACGAGACATTGGAGAAACCAAAGCAGATGCCAGAGAAGCCACAATCGAAAAAACGGCAGCTCTTTCGTGGATCAAGAAAACAACGCAAGCAGAGAAAGCCTCGAAAATTAAACAAAAATGGACATAACATCAATTTCAAGTTATGCTTCAAGAATAAACACAAGCTTACTAAAGTACGACGTGGTTATTTAAATGAGGCAAGGCAGAAGATAAAGCATGAAATCGAAGTTGAACGTCAACTAAGAAGATATGATGATGGCGATTTTGTGCTGCGTTTCTACGAAAATGCTGATGCTTTGCTGAAGCAACTACGTTCTTTGCGTTATCGTGCACGTTGTGCATTGATCGATTATTGCTACTGATTACGTGGTTTATTATCTACTGTGATTTAAAATTAAATGCATTTTGCTAAAAATTTGTATGTAGCTTAAAGCTTTTAATTTTCTTTTTATGGATTTGTTGTATTGAAGGAGATTAATAAAGAAAAATTTGCTATTTTATTTTCTTTTGATTTATTACCGGGATTTATCGCTTGGGGATTCGAAATCTGCTATAATCGTTTAGCTGATATAGTACCTAACTAAGAAATGTCGTCTACTCAGCAAAAATGCAATTTTTTTCTTTTCAAAGACGTCCTAGAGTGTGACGTTTTAGAATGTGACCCCTTTTCGCGGTATTATCGTAACAGTAGTTTTTTTTGAATTTTATTTTTTGATGCAAATATGTTTTACATCCCTCACCTCATTATCAAAACAAAATATGGTTGTCCTGTAAAAATCATTTTGTGTCTCTTATAATACATTTGCACCAAATGCGTCGCTTTTGGCGAAGTTATTTCGAGAATTTTCGTTTGTTTGCCAAATTAGACAAATTTCATTCAATTTGACCTATTTTGGTGATCAATTCAATCCGCGGTAGCTTTACGATAATTTTGCAATGGATGCATACTTTTGTTGGTATATTAAGTAAGCCATTTATGTAATAACTTATCATCCTTAAATGAAAATATTTTAATAATGGATATTCAAATGGATAAAGCTTAAATCAGATTTTGATGTTCGTTTTATATAGCTATTATATGTACATTAGGGTGATTCAAAAAAACTGTCGACTGGGTCTTACCCCCTAAAAAGTTAGATATTGATGAGAAAATAAGCCTTGCAAAAAATTAGCGCTCTAACTTAACCCTTAGGGGTGGCTATTTTTTTCGCCCTTTCCCATACATTTTGTATGGGGAAAAATGGCATTTTGTTCAAAGTGAATTTTCTTTTAATTTTTGAAACCTTTTTGAAAACATTTTTACATACTCCTAAAGTTGAAGCTTTGAAGCTTCCAAGATGGTAAGCCGTGTGCGTTTATCTTAACTATTCAGATAATTACAGCCATTTGAAAATGGCTGAGTTTTGTACTATTGCACACACACATACACAGTAACACGTATAAAATTTAGTAAATTTGAAATGGCTGTCGCTTTCATAAGTGTCGCTTTCAGCCCAAAAACAAGTTACTGGCTGTATTAGTGTGCAAGCTATTCACTAAGTTAAAGGGCAATCGTTATTGAGTTCTGAACGAGATTCAAACCAAAAACAAAGTTCTGGTTCATAAAAGTTGTTTTTAAAAAGGTGTAAAAAAGTGAGCTTTCATACATATGTATAATATGGTGGTCCTTATTTGTATGGAAACAATTTAAATATTAGATTGTAAAAGCTCTACTCCTAAATCGATAGTAATATAGCCGAAGATATCACACACAAAATTTTATCGCGATTGGAGATGATTTAGGCGTGTCGCACTGGAGTCAAAGTTCAGATTGCCCTATGGAGACTAAAAAGACTGATTTTTTTTTTATCTAGTACCAGAAATCAATGAAACTATGGTCGGAGATACCACATGCAAAATCTGGTTCGGATTGGCAGTGCATAAGGCTTGTTGCAGGGGGTTAAAGTTCAGACTACCCCATGGACACTCAGAAAAGAAAGAAACTAAAGGAGTTACGGAAAGGAAAAAAGAAAGCAAGGAAACGGTAGAAAGGAAAGGTAGGAAAAGGAAAGGCAAGGGAAGGAAAGGTAAGAAAAAAATAAAATAAAAGAAAAGAAATGAAATAAAAAAATGAATAAAATGAGAGGAAACTAAGGGAAACGAAATTAAAGCAAAGGAAACGAAAGGAAATTAAAGAAAAAGAAAATAAAAGGAAAGGTCAGGTAAGAGAATAAAAGAAACGGAAAGAAAGGAAAGTAAAAGAAGAGAACAGAAAAGAGAGAAAGAAAGAAGGGAAATAAAATGAAATGAAAGAAGAGAAAAGGAAAGAAAAGGAAAAGAAAAGAGAGGGAAGAAAAGGAAAGAAAAGGGAAGGGAAGGAAAGAAAGCAAAAGAAATAAAATGAGATGAAAGAAGAGGAAAAGGAAATAAAATCAAAGGAAAGGAAAGGAAAGAAATACGTATGAAGACTACCTAAGAAGAATAAATAATTATCAACATTTAAACTATACTATAAAAGGCAAAATAAACCGAAATGTATAGAAACCAAAAATATAAAAAATATGGCAAAGAAAATAAGCTTTTGTGGTTGAATTTCAACCACTGGGCGAGCTCTAGTTGTTTTAAATTCACACATACACTTTGCAAAGATTAAATAAAATAATGGATATAGTTTTCATTTAAATCACTAATTTTTTTTTAAATTCTTGAACGGAATTATCCTTGTCAAGTTCCAAGGATAAATGCGTGGGAAAAATTACTGTGAAAAATAAAAATTTTTGGGATCGATCCCGCAGGGGGGTTTGAAACTGAAACCCCACCCGTGGATCGTCCCCTGGTATGGAGATATACAAAACCAATACCATTCTCACAGAAAAAAGTGGGAGATGACGGAAAAGGGGGCGTGGCACTTTCCATATAAACTTATCGTTTCATGCTGAATATTTGGAAAAGGGATCAAGGTAGAGACCTGAAAATGGTGTGGAGATATATGTTATCAATACCATTCTCAAAGGAAAAAATTCAGTATTTTGGATCCTAAATACGATAGTGAAGTATTCCGGTTAACCGATTAATATCTTTGTAATTTATTTTATGCCTTTTCAATTAATCGCAAATTCCGGCCCATTTTTTTCCGATGGGTACACAAAGGAATCAATATGTGTGTCTATGACATGCGCGCACATTTTTAACGTTTTTGATTGGTATGCTAGTCCTGGAATGCTGCCTAACGCTTGTTGCTCTGCTGCTTACTGCTTGCTGCTTTTTGTTATTGCTGATGCTGCGGTTAGTTCGACTCGTATTGCAAGCCATACGCTTTTGGTGGCCGTTAAACTGGTACATTGATGTGGTTTTTCGAAGCGCGCCCAATTTCAATGAATTGATGACATAAATGACAATGTGTGAACACCAACTCATATGCCTAGGTTGTTTCACTTATTATTTATTCCAATTATCCTCATTGTCACCCATTTACATGGCTGTCCAGTGTTCAGTTTTAGGTCATTCACCTACATATGCGAGCCCCATATTGTTTGTGTGTCCAAGTACGTTTATCTTCATTCTAATGATGGTGTATCTATAATAGTGATTGCTTAGCTTTTGTAGCTTTTGTGAACAACTTTGGCTTTAGTTGTTTGACAAATTTTGGACCAACTGTGAAACTATGCTGCATTGGAACTGCGATTGGTTGCTCATACAAAAGGGAAAATTTTTTGATGAAAATGTGATGGATAGAAAATTTTAAAGTTTCCAGCTGTTTTACCACAAAACTGAATAATGGCATAAAAAGTAAGTAAGTCCTTACTACTTACCATACCAACATTTGAACAATTTTTACCCTTTCCAGGGCTTCGCATTTTTCTCTATTTCTATTAATGTTCCTATTCTTTATGTCACTATTGTCAGTCTTCTACCATAAATATTTCCAGAGATATGAAGTACCTTAAATTCCATGTTTATTGTATGAAAGGTCTCATTCTTCATTTCACCTAGATTTTCTTAATATTTTATAACTTTAAACGAGATAAACGAGCTACTTGTATATTTGTATCCGGTACTATTTCGGGAACCGCTTGACCGATCTGTATGAAATTTGGCATATAGATAGTACTAGAGTTCGCCCAGTGGTTGAAATTCAACCACAAAAGCTTATTTTATTTGCCATTCTTTTCATATTTTTTCATTTTTGGTTTCTATACATTTCTGTTCAGTTTGCCTTTTCCTCCCACCATTCAGTAATATAGTTTCAATGTTGATAATTATTTATTCTTCTTAGGTAGTCTTCATACGTATTTCCTTCCTTTCCTTTCCTTTCCTTTCCTTTCCTTTCCTTTCCTTTCCTTTCCTTTCCTTTCCTTTCCTTTCCTTTCCTTTTCTTTTCCTTTTCTTTCCTTTTCACTTCTTTCATTTCATTTTATTTCCCTTCTTTCTTTCTCCATTTTGTGTTCTTTTCTTTTATTTTCCTTTCTTTTATTCTCTTACCTGACCTTTCCTTTTATTTTCCTTTTCTGTAATTTCCCTTCGTTTCCTTTGCTTTAATTTCGTTTCCCTTAGTTTCCTCTCATTTTATTCATTTTTTTTTCATTTCATTTCTTTTATTTTTTTCTTACCTTTATTTTCTTTCATTTTTTTCCTTACCTTTCCTTCCCTTACCTTTCCTTTTCCTACCTTTCCTTTCCTACCGTTTCCTTGCTTTCTTTTTTTTCTTTCCGTAACTCCTTTAGTTTCTTTCTTTTCCATTCATTTCCTTTACTTATTTTTTTAGCTTTTCATAACCTTTCTTTCCTTTATTTTTCATTATTTTTATTTTCATTTATTTTCCGTACCTTCCTCCTCGCTACCTTTTCTTTCCTTTCTTTTTCTCTTCTTTCCTTTCTTTGTCTTTCTCTATTTGCCTCTCTTTTCCACTCCTTTACCTACATTATTTTTTGAGGCTATTTGAAGATCATTTTGAGTCATTTTGCGATAAGTTTGGTGTAATTTTGGGATAATTTTAGGGTCGCTTTGAGTTCAATTTCGGATCGTTTCGGGAACATTTGAGGGTCTTCGTTGGTTTTGGGATCATTTTAGGATTATTTTGGGACTATTTTAGGGCTATTTTGGGACCATTTCGGGTAAGTAAAGTTAGCGTTTAATTGATAGCACTGAGCAAGCTCGGTCACCCAGGTACCTTTATATTAATCTCTTTTATCTTTTTCCCAATTTTCAATTTTTTACCTTGAATACTTCCAGTGATAGAAAGTATGAAAAATCCCATTTGTCCCCCTTAATTTTCCCAAGATGGCTTCTGGAGATATTCAGTAAAATATATACTAGTTTGTGTGGAAGTAGCACGTTCCTTTTTTTCTCGTCGTGTTAGAGATTGAAATCTCGCTATGAATGTGAAACGATTTTTGTTGTACCTAGAACAGTACCCCAGGTAAAATTTCAACCACCCAAAATAATACCATTCATACATATATTTCTTAACGAGTTTGCATCGTCACTTGTATGTGGTGAGGCGTCATTCGGCCTACCTGCGTACAATATTTCGCTATATATAGCAGGAAATCTTTCACACACTTAATCATTAATAGTTACATTTTGAAGAAAACACCAGTAAAAAATTACAAAACGCTAGAACTCACACTTCTTAAACAATGACTGAAGAAATTAAATATATCGAAACAGTGACAAACAACGAAGAGAACCAAGGCACAGCTCCAACGTTGCTTAATGATAGTTCCCTAAAGCGCTCGAATTTAAAAGAAACTATTACGCAAATTTACATGCTAAAAGGAAAACCAAATCCAGACTCGCATATCATGGAAGAAAATTCGCTGCCGAAATCTCTTAACGAGACATTGGAGAAACCAAAACAGATGCCAGAGAAGCCACAATCGAAAAAACGGCAGCTTTTTCGTGGATCAAGAAAACAACGCAAGCAGAGAAAACCTCGAAAATTAAACAAAAATGGACATAACATCAATTTCAAGTTATGCTTCAAGAATAAACACAAGCTTACTAAAGTACGACGTGGTTATTTAAATGAGGCAAGGCAGAAGATAAAGCATGAAATCGAAGTTGAACGTCAACTAAGAAGATATGATGATGGCGATTTTGTGCTGCGTTTCTACGAAAATGCTGATGATTTGCTGAAGCAACTACGTTCTTTGCGTTATCGTGCACGTTGTGCATTGATCGATTATTGCTACTGATTACGTGGTTTATTATCTACTGTGATTTAAAATTAAATGCATTTTGCTAAAAATTTGTATGTAGCTTAAAGCTTTTAATTTTTATGGATTTGTTGTATTGAAGAAGATTAATAAAGAAAAATTTGCTATTTTATTTTCTTTTGTTTTATTACCGGGATTTAGTATGTATCGCTTAGGGATTCTAAATCTGCTATAATCGTTTAGCTGATTAGTACCTAACTAAGAAATGTCGTCTAATCAGCAAATTGCAATTTTTTTCTTTTCAAAAACGTCCTATCTCTGCTTACGTTTTAGAATGTGACCCCTTTTCGCGGTATTATCGTAACAGTAGTTTTTTTGAATTTTATTTTTTGATGCAAATATGTTTTACATCCCTCACCTCATTATCAAAACAAAATATGGTTCTCCTGTAAAAATCATGTTGTGTCTCTTATAATACATTTACACTGCACCAAATGCGTCGCTTTTGGCGAAGTTATTTCGAGAATCTTCGTTTGTTGGCCAAATTAGACAAATTTCATTCAATTTGACCTATTTTGGTGATCAATTCAATCCGCGGATGAACGGTCACGAAAAAACTTGGCCAAAAGTGACGCATTTGGTGCAGTGTAAATGTAGCTTTACGGTAATTTTGCGAAAATGGATGCATACTTTTGTTGGTATATTGAGTAAGCCATTTATATAATAACTTAATTGAAAATATTTTAATAACAATGGATATTCAAATGGATAAAGCTTAAATCATATTTTGATGTTCGTTTTATATAGCTATTATATGTACATTAGGGTGATTCAAAAAAACTCTCGACTGGGTCTTACCCCCTAAAAAGTTAGATATTGATGAGAAAATAAGCCTTGCAAAAAATTAGCGCTCTAAGTTAACCCTTAGGGGTGGCTATTTTTTTCGCCCTTTCCCATACATTTTGTATGGGGAAAAATGGCATTTTGTTCAAAGTGACATTTTCTTTTAATTTTTGAAACCTTTTTGAAAACATTTTTACATACTCCTAAAGTTGAAGCTTTGAAGCTTCCAAAATGGTAAGCCATGTGCGATTATCTTAACCATTAAGATAATTACAGGAAAAGGAAATAAAAGCAAAAGAAAGGAAAGGAAAGGAAACAAATGAGGGTGTATTACTTGGTAATCGCAACCAAACTACATATGTTATCTCTTTTTGCTCCGTCACTGAGCATTTCAAACGACATCCATTAATTTGATCAGTGCATTCACAGCGCTCTCACAAGCACAGCAACAATTTCATTGCTGAAGAGGCCAATCAAAGCGTGAAATTATCTGTGTAAATTTGGTTCACGGGTTTTCGGACAATTGTCTCACTAGCTGCCTAGGCCTGATTTAAATGGTTAAGTGGGTGCCTTTAAAGTCCTTGCCCTATCCAAATTCGTCAATTGCCTGCTGTTCTGCTTCCTATTTATACACAAATGCTACATTCATATTCAAATAAATTCTCAGATATCGCCATTTGCGCTCAATTTCGCTTTTCACTATTCCAAATTGCTTGAAGACATCTGCAATTGAAAATTTTTATTTTATTTTATATGCATAGGACTTGGTACCCACTACGTCACAGCCACTATTGATATAGTATATCCTCCATCATCAGCACAATGCATATATTTAATGTGCCGCATAATGTTGCTAGTTTTGCTGGATTCGATTTGCTTTGCCTTATCGATTTTTGGAAGCTTTGAAGCTTCCAAAATGGTAAGCCATGTGCGATTATCTTAACCATTAAGATAATTACAGGAAAAGGAAATAAAAGCAAAAGAAAGGAAAGGAAACAAATACTTAAGAAGAGTACCTAAGAAGAATAAATAATTATCAACATTGAAGTGTAAATTTTAACCAAGAAATCGAACACCATATCAAACCGAAAATACAAAAAGAAAAAAAGGTCGTAAATTTATTGCATTTTGTGTTTTTTGTTTAACATTTCAAAATTTGAAGAAAAAAAAAAAAAAAAAAAAAAAAAAAAAAAAAAAAAAAAAAAAAAAAAAAAAAAAAAAAATTTTAAAACTTTTTTAATAAAACTTTTTTTTTACGAAGATTGCAAAAATTTTAAAGCGAAATATCTCGAAAAGGATTCAGGGAACAATACAAGTCTCAAAAAGTAAGTTCGAAAATGAACTAAAATATCAGTTTTTGGTAGAACGAAGTTTGGTATATATATAAGTTATCCTATTGCCTAAGGTGAAATAAAACGAAGACAGTTATACTTAATTTACGTTTATTTATTTTGTTTAAAACAATTAGTCAATAAACTATAATATAAATCATATATAACATCTTGAAACTGGTTACCGCAATTTGCATTATGTAGCCGACCTTCCTTAAAATCATCATATGTCATCATGAGCACTTTCAACAGCGAATAAACATCACTCATTGCGTCAGTATTTTCGTTGAAATGTTTAAATAATTTATTAAACCCAGACTCTACATCATTGTATCTTCTCAATAGGCGTTCCTTTTCCATTTCATGCTGAACTATAGTTCTTGCCTGATTCAAATAGCCACGATTAATCTTAGCAAAAGTGCATCTATTTTTTCTACATATTTTAAAGTTGATGTTATGTTGAATGCCGTTTAATTTCCGTGGAACCTTTGGCTTGCGATTTGCTCTTACAGCACGAAAAAGTTGTCGTCGTGCAAGTTCCAATGGTGGCTTATCTGGTTTGCGTATTGGTTTTTCTAATGCCGCATCAAGAGATTTTCGTAACTTGACTCTTTTGGGATCAATTTCTGCCATGGCGTCAGGCAGTGGACTTGGATATCCTTTTAGAATGTAAATATGCTCAATTGCTTGATTTAGATAAGTGCGATGTAGAGATCTTTCGTTGAGGATAGACTCAGCTGCCGATTGATTTTCCTTCCACATTTTCTCGCAGTTGTTAAATTTAATTTGTTCAGCCATTCTGAAAAACTTAGTACTCTTGCGCTTATTCTTGTGTTGTTCTCGTGAACAGTGACGGGTGTTAATTGGAGTGTGCCAAATTTATATCCTGCTATATATAACAAGCAGGTAAGTGAACTTGGATCGTCAGCGCATAGTCGCAGGTAGGCACACAACAAAATATGCATTGTAAGTTTTATAGCCTTGAAGTGAAGACTGTGCAAACTCGTTAAGGAACTGATAAGATTTGATCATCTCATTTCACATCAAACTCTTTACCTGGGTAAAGAAAACAAATATCTTCCTGATACATAGTGTATGGTTTTATAACTTTGTGTTGGATTTTTTAAATTAACTATAATTCAGTGATTTTCGGTTGGGTCGGTGGAAACCCTTTCCAGGGCTTCGCATTTTTCTCTATTTCTATTAATGTTCCTATTCTTTATGTCACTATTGTCAGTCTTCTACCATAAATATTTCCAGAGATATGAAGTACCTTAAATTCCATGTTTATTGTATGAAAGGTGTCATTCTTCATTTCACCTAGGTTTTCTTAATATCTTATAACTTTAAACGAGATAAACGATCTACTTGTATATTTGTACATTTGTATATTTGTATCCGGTACTATTTCGGGAACCGCTTGACCGATTTGGATGAAATTTGGCATATAGATAGTACTAGAGTTCCCCCAGTGGTTGAAATTCAACCACAAAAGCTTATTTTATTTGCCATTCTTTTCATATTTTTTATATTTTTGGTTTCTATACATTTCTGATCAGTTTGCCTTTTCCTCCCACCATTCAGTAATATAGTTTCAATGTTGATAATTATTTATTCTTCTTAGGTAGTCTTCATACGTATTTCCTTCCTTTCCTTTCCTTTTCTTTTCCTTTTCTTTCCTTTTCTCTTCTTTCATTTCATTTTATTTCCCTTCTTTCTTTCTCTCTTTTGTGTTCTTGTCTTTTATTTTCCTTTCTTTTATTCTCTTACCAGACCTTTCCTTTTATTTTCCTTTTCTATAATTTCTCTGTAATAGAAAGTATGAAAAATCCCATTTGTCCTCCTTAATTTTCCCAAGATGGCTTCTGGAGATATTCAGTAAAATATATACTAGTTTGTGTGGAAGTAGCACGTTCCTTTTTTTCTCGTCGTGTTAGAGATTGAAATCTCGCTATGAATGTGAAACGATTTTTGGTGTACCTAGAACAGTACCCCAGGTAATATTTCAACCACCCAAAATAATACCATTCATACATATATTTCTTAACGAGTTTGCATCGTCACTTGTATGTGGTGAGGCGTCATTCGGCCTACCTGCGTACAATATTTCGCTATATATAGCAGGAAATCTTTCACACACTTAATCATTAATAGTTACATTTCGAAGAAAACACCAGTAAAAAATTACAAAACGCTAGAACTCACACTTCTTAAACAATGACTGAAGAAATTAAATATATCGAAACAGTGACAAACAACGAAGAGAACCAAGGCACAGCTTCAACGTTCCTTAATGATAGTTCCCTAAAGCGCTCGAATTTAAAAGAAACTATTACGCAAATTAACATGCTAAAAGGAAAACCAAATCCAGACTCGCATATCATGGAAGAAAATTCGCTGCCGAAATCTCTTAACGAGACATTGAAGAAACCAAAGCAGATGCCAGAGAAGCCACAATCGAAAAAACGGCAGCTCTTTCGTGGATCAAGAAAACAACGCAAGCAGAGAAAGCCTAGAAAATTAAACAAAAATGGACATAACATCAATTTCAAGTTATGCTTCAAGAATAAACACAAGCTTACTAAAGTACGACGTGGTTATTTAAATGAGGCAAGGCAGAAGATAAAGCATGAAATCGAAGTTGAACGTCAACTAAGAAGATATGATGATGGCGATTTTGTGCTGCGTTTCTACGAAAATGCTGATGATTTGCTGAAGCAACTACGTTCTTTGCGTTATCGTGCACGTTGTGCATTGATCGATTATTGCTACTGATTACGTGGTTTATTATCTACTGTGATTTAAAATTAAATGCGTTTTGCTAAAAATTTGTATGTAGCTTAAAGCTTTTAATTTTTATGGATTTGTTGTATTGAAGAAGATTAATAAAGAAAAATTTGCTATTTAATTTTCTTTTGATTTATTAAAGGGTTTTAGTATGTATCGCTTGGGGATTCGAAATCTGCTATAATCGTTTTATTTTGGTGATCAATTCAATCCGCGGATGAACGGTCACGAAAAAACTTGGCCAAAAGTGACGCATTTGGTGCAGTGTAAATGTAGCTTTACGATAATATTGCGAAAATAGCTATTATATGTACATACATTAACGTGATTCAAAATAACTGTCGACTGGGTCTTACCCCCTAAAAATTAGCGCTCTAACTTAACCCTTAGGCTGTAATTATTTTAATAGTTAAGATATTCTTCAAAGCTTCAACTTTAAGAGTATGTGAAAATGTTTTCAAAAAGGTTTATAAAATTGAAAGAAAATTCACTTTGAAAAAAATACCATTTTCCCCCATACAAAATATATGGGAAAGGGCGAAAATAAATAGCCACCCCTAAGGGTTAAGTTATAGAGTTATTTTTTTGCAAAGCTTATTTTCTCGTCAATACCTAAACTTTCAGGGGGTAAGACCGGAAAAAAAACAAATTTTTTTTTTGAATCACCCTAATGTAATGTAATATATTGTATATAACTATTTTGGCAGTCCAAGATTTGTATAAAATAGGGCGAGCACTAAATTAATTTCGTTTATACAAATTTCTTTCATAAGTGTCGCTTTCTCCCCAAAAACAAGTTACTGGCTGGATTAGTGTGCAAGCTATTCACTAAGTTAAAGGGCAATTACTATTGAGTTCTGAACAAGAAAGGAAGAGATTCAAACCAAAAACAAAGTTTTGGTTCATAAAAGTTTTTTTAAAAAGTTTTAAAAAAGTGAGCTTTCATACATATGTATAATATGGTGGTCCTTATTTGTATGGAAACAATTTAAATATAAGATTGTGAAAGCTCTACTCCTAAATCGATAGTAATATAGCCGAAGATATCACACACAAAGAAAACGAAAGGCAATACGTTTGAGAATGGGAAAATTAAAATGAGAGAAGTAAAGGGAACAGAAATAAGAATAAGTATTAAGATAAAAATAAATAGAATGGGGTAAGGAATCAGAATAGAGAATGGGAAATAAGTGCCACAGGAATAGGAAAACGATGGATATGAGAAAGATAAATGAAAAAGTAACGAAACTGAGAAGAAGAAAAAAGAAAACCAAGAGGGGGTAAAGGAAATAGAGAGTCAGAAAAGCGATGTGGAATGTAGAAGAGAAAAAGTATAGGATTTTGGATCCAAATAATGGTAATGGGTTTATTTCTGGTTTCAGTCCTTGTTTAAAACACAAAATCATTGTTGCTCAGACATTGCACTTTCTTTCTAGATATTTGAAATATATTCAACAAATACATTTGAAATACATACTTACATTACCCTGGGCCAAATATTTTTTTTAAATATTTTTATTAACTACATATCTTCATTTTATTTTTCTGAAGGGCAGTTTAAGTCACAGATCATTATGTAAATTTCTAGAGGTTTTTTATCGTTTTATTAAAAAACTGCAAAACCACTGTGTTGAAAATATAAATAGTTAAAATTTTTTTGTGGGAAAATAAATTCCCTAAGACTAAAACTTTGTCATGCTATCGCGAAAATCTAGCTGTGATAGACCTCTAGAGATTAATGTTAAGATCTGTATCTTTGATAAAAGAATCAATATGGTTTTTAAAAGAATTTTTCTTCCATCTCAATCTAATATTCAAAGTTCAAAAGGTACCCACATACAGACGTATGTGTGTAGAAAAATCACAAAGCATGACAAACGGAATAGTTACGTATTGAATATGGAAAAATCATAAAATTGTAGAATGAAAGCTCAATGTAAAAGCACATACAATAAATTATAGAGCCCCACATACGAGCGATTCACTACCAAAACGGATGCGTTTTAAAGCGCGCTGTGGCATGAAATGAATATCAGACTTTTCGCGTCATGAACGCTTTGGCGAATTTTCTATACTCGCTTCGTTGCTCAACTTTATTTGAATTTTACTTTTTTATATTCACTTTTCCATTTTAATATTTTTCTAGTGCAACTATGCGAAATACAACGAAAATCGATAAGGTAAAGCAAATCGAATCCAGCAAAACTACCAACATTATGCGGCACATTAAATATATGCATTGTGCTGATGATGGAGGATATACTATATCAATAGTGGCTGTGACGTAGTGGGTACCCAGTCCTATGCATATAAAGTAAAATAAAAATTTTCAATTGCAGATGTCTTCAAGCAATTTGGAATAGTGAAAAGCGAAATTGAGCGCAAATGGCGATATCTGAGAATTTATTTGAATATGAATGTAGCATTTGTGTATAAATAGGAAGCAGAACAGCAGGCAATTGACGAATTTGGATAGAGCAAGGACTTTAAAGGCACCCACTTAACCATTTAAATCTGGCCTAGGCAGCTAGTGAGACAATTTTCCGAACACCCGTGAACCAAATTTACACAGATAATTTCGCGCTTTGATTGGCCTCTTCAGCAATGTAATTGTTGCTGTGCTTGTGAGAGCGCTGTGAATGCACTGATCAAATTAATGGATGTCGTTTGAAATGCTCAGTGACGGAGCAAAAATAGATAACATATGTAGTTTGGTTGCGATTACCAAGTAATACACCCTCATTTCCAACTTAGTGAAAGAGCAGTAATCGCACAAATAGAATTATACCATCTGCCTTTGCTTCGTCGCTCACTAGCAAACACAAAGACAAAAGTGTATGTTGTTGCCGCGTTGCTTGCAAGTGAGTGACTGAGCATAAAAAATGTCATGGACTGATTAGAAAGTGTGTTCATAGCGCTCTTACAAGCGCAGCAACAATTTTATTGCTCTAGAGGCCAAGCAAAGAGCGAACTAATCTGTTTGAATTTGGTTCTCAGAGAAGCAATGGTCAAATGGGTATCACAGGAAAGTTATTTTCAACCGTATGCCACCGAAGATATTTCCTGGCAGGATTGCCACCTAAATGTATTTTATTTTTTCCTTCGTATGTGTAGTAGGCCGAGCACATTGCCGCTGCATCTCCACGGCCAACTTAAATATTTTCAAGTAGGGTTAGGTGGCAACCTTACCGCAGTATATTTGTATATACTATCTCGTGAACCGCTTGACCGATTGGGATGAAATTTGGCATATAGAGAGTATGATTGAGTCTAAGACCCCACTTGGGGGATTCCATTTGGGACGGCTTACAGGGTTGCCACCTGTTTCAATTTTTTAAATTATGGAGAAAGGTATGCCATGGGTATCAAATTTAAGGGGTTCTTTTGGCGACATACGAACTAAAATATTTTCAAGTAGGGTTGCCACCTTACCGAAGTATATTTGTATATCCGGCACTATCTCGGGAACAGCTTGACCGAGTTCGATGTAATTTGGCATATATATGGTAGGATTGATTATAAAACGATCCACTTGGAGGTTGCCACTTGCGGCGGTTTACAGGGTTGTCACCTATCTCAAATTACGGAGCGATGAAAGGTATTTTCCTCGACATACCATCTAAAATATTTTTAAATAGAGTTCCCGCCCAGGGTTACTATTTTACCGTATTGTATTTGTATCGTATATTTTTGGGATCATATTTTGATTATTTTAGGATCAGTTTGGGATCATTTTGGGGACACTTTGGGATAATTTTGGGGCTATTTTGAGAACATTTTGGGTTAAATTTTGGATTAATTTGTAACAATTTCAAGGTGATTTTGGGATCATTTTGGAATAATTTTTGGGTCATTTTGGGTTAAATTTTGGATCTTTTCGGGATCATTTTTTGGTCGTTTTGGGTTTATTTTCGGATTATTTTGGGAACATTTAAGGCTCTTTTTGGCTTCGTTTTGGAGTCATTTTGGGATTATTTTAGGATAATTTTGGGTAAATAAAGTAAGCGCAAACTTGATAGCACCGAGCAAGCTCGGCCACCCAGTTACTAATTTATTCAATTAGCTTTTTGAGTCAAAAAGGAGCTACAAACATATGTATACAAATCTGTTTGCTGCACCAGAAAATTTGTTAAAAAAATAATCCTTCACTTCTAAGCAAACACCCTGCTCATCGGTGAGAACAACAAAAACTACAATCAACCGACCTTCCGCGTGTTATTGTGCTTGATCTCGCGACAAAAGGTTAATTGGAGAGCCGAAAACAAACAAAAAAAGGAGCAAAAGCCTAGATTAAAGACAGTATTTTTGCTTGCAGGCTTTTTGTGCTAACCCAAATTGCTAGTTACCTTGTGCGCGCCTTTTTCTTTTACCTTCACAGCGGTTCAAAACACTAAAATCTGACGGTAAATAGTTGTGAAAAAGTAAAAAAAAAAAAATAGCGCAGAAAGATGTCACTTTTAGCATAGCACCAAAACGCGCTTATCGCACGCTTGCTTTTGATTTTGTGACACACCCTGGACTAGGTATATACGCGATATTTTGCGTTAACAAGCATGTTGGTTGATTTGAATTGGTTACACGTTTTTTGTTGCGCTCCTCACTCACCTGCAGTGGCAGTGACACCAAATGAATGGAATGCCAGACAATTTGTGATTTTGATTTTTTTTTTGCTTGAACCGAATAACGAGAAAGCGTTTTGAGTGAAAGTGAGTTGTAGGATTTGCTAACACGTCGCCTGTGCAAGATGTCTGCGTCCCTTGACAATACTTAACAACTTTACTTTGACAAATTGAAGGTTAAGCTGGTAGAAGGGTGATTGGTGGAATATGGATTCCGCGTGAACTTTGAAAATATTTGTGGACTTTTGGCAACAATAAATGCACACTAATCCTTGGTTCGATGACCAGTAAAGGTGATATAACGCGGCTTGATAAGATCCTTCAGCAAGATCTAAACTGCAATCATCGTAGTTGGTATTGTTTGAAGTATTATTTAACTTAGTTTATTTTAACCTAATTTAATTTGATTTAAATTAATTTAACTTAATTTGATTACATTTTATTTAATCTATTTTAAAACAATTTTTTTTATTTTAATTCGATTTAATTTAATCTAATTTTATTTAATTCCATTCTATTTTATTTTATAATTTTTTTATACCTATAAATGTGATATGGGCAATAGTATATCCTCTGGTCATCAGGGTTCCCAATCGATACCAAGAAAAGCGTGTCCCACTTTTACTAAGAATAATGAAGAATAAGGTCATGCCTTAATTGTAGTTCATGATCCAACAAAACATAATGCAAATAATAAGTGCGCGCTTTAAATTAAACCATTGTAAAATTTCCCAAAAGGATTTCAATTCTCCAATCGACCGTCGCCAATTTTTGTTGCATTTCCCGCATCTTACTTTTGACACAACCAGCTGACAGCGAGCTCGGGCGATAGTGTAAAGAAAATCTCTCATCGGAATTCAAGAAACAACAAAACAATTTACGCAAGCAACGTTGATTGTTGGTTATTTTTTTTTGTTTTTAGTTTGGCAGGCGAGAGTTGTGCTTTTAGTAATTGAAGCAGTGAGATGCGAATGAATGCATTTCACTGTGGTGAAGGGTAAACTGTTGCTATTTGTCCAACAACTCCTTCTCAATCTCTTGCATCGCTATTTGCCGCTGGGATATATTACGGTTGGTGTTGTCTTGTTACGTTTTCGCCTCATTTGAAGTGTTGCAATTCCCATTGGCAGCGAGCGTCTACCCCCAAAATAATTTACACCGCTGCCATGAATGGAAAATCAAGTGAAGCAAGGCTTATGAGTGCGTACGAAGGCACATGCGGATGTTCGATATGCGAAGCCCAAACTCATTAATCCCGGGAACTTGTAAAATATAAATTTTGAAGTGAAATTGTTTATCATTCTTTGGACTTTATTTTACTTTATTTCATTATTTTTATTTTATTTTATTTTATTTTATTTTTATTATTTTTATTATTTTATTTGATTTTATTTACTTTCATTTTATTTTATTTTATTTTATTTTATTTTATTTTAGTTTATTTTATTTTATTTTATTTTATTTTATTTTATTTATTTTATTTTATTTTATTTTATTTTATTCTATTTTATTTTATTTTATTTTATTTTATTTTATTTTATTTTATTTTATTTTATTTTATTTTATTTTATTTTATTTTACTTTATTTTATTTTATTTTATTTTATTTTATTTTATTTTATTTTATTTTATTTTATTTTATTTTATTTTATTTTTTTTATTTTTTTTATTTTATTTTATTTTATTTTATTTTATTTTATTTTTTTTTATTTTGTTTTTATTTTTTTATTTAATTTAATTTAATTTTCCTTCATTTTCTTATTTGATTGAATTTTAATTATTTTTTTCCACTTTTTTAATTTTGTTTTATCTTATTTTCCCGGAAATTCGATAACGGAATAGTTCAGTAATATTGTCATCCCTAGTACTAACATTTGTAATTGTTCATATAAAATGATAACAACAACAAATTATAGCAGAATTTACCACATGCATTTCCGCCAAGACAGCAGTTTCTGTGAGTGAAACGTGTGGGGTGCATTTAATAACTGAAATAAGAAAGAAACAAAAATTGCTGCTAGTTTAGCATAGTAAATATATGAAAAATAAACTGGCTGACTTTCTATCGTGTTTTGCTTGGAGAGGGGGTAGGGGGCATTGCAAAGTGGCAGTTTTGTATGTGCTTTTCGGTGTTGAATGGCAGGCAATTACCCTAGCGGTGCAATTAATTTAAATGTGCAACACATCAAAACTAATTGCGCAAAGTGAATTAATTAAATAGCAGAGTTGCAATAACAATAACAAAAACAGCTAGCTCGCTAAGGGAAGAAAAAACAGCAAAACAACATATGCGACAAGCAAAAGAGCAATCTCTATCGAAGTGCCTGTGTGTATGTGTGTGTGCATGCACAAAAACCTCAGAACAACACAACGCATACGAATTGATATGCTTTGTAGTTTGTTGTTGTTTGGCACAAAAAGCAAATAGCATGCAACATTTGCTGCACAAACGCCCACACTAAAGGGCATAGCACACAAAAATGCGACAAACGCACACTCACACATATGAATGGTCGGTGCAATTATGTGCTATATCCAGTGAAAGTGGGTGTTTGCGTTGCTGTGTGCCTCACGTGCCAATTTTCGCTAACAATTTAAACATTTAAAATTTGCAAATGTGGCAATGTGACCGTGTGGCTGCGCATGCAAATGTGCCACAAACATTTACTTCTGCAGACCCATCAACGAACAGCAAAATGCCAACAAAATAAAGTCATTAATTTTGCAAATACCCTGTTGGGGTGAAATAATTTACAAGCAATAAAGAAAAAAAATAACAAAAATTAAACAAGGGTGAACTGGGCTGTGTTGGAGGGCTGTCTAAGTCTCGAGAAGCCAATGGTAAAGAAATGAGTTCATCATCACCATTCAAAGGCGCTTAGTCGCCAAAGCTAGTATTCCGATATACCCCCATTTCACCTCCTTTATATGAGGTCGCTTTCTTGTTTTTAGGTAACTTCCCTTTCAGTTAGACAGTTGAACCTTGGAACATAGTTCAGATCTCCGTGACAATGCAATGTGAACAGTTCGCGATATACGCAGGTACGTTATATTCAATAATAAAGTAAGCTGCATCGGCTGGTCTGTGTCGGTATAACAGGTGAAATGAGATCTTGCCTACTGATGCTTTAAGTCAGGGTCCGGCAGAAATGAAATTGAGGGTGTATTGGCAAAAGAAATGAAATTTTGTTGTCTTGCAAGTGAGCGACTGAGTGTAACAAACGACATCCAATGATTGGTCAGTGCGATCATACGCTCTCACAAGCACAGCAACAATTTCATTGTCCGAGAGGCCAAGCAAAGAGCGCATGATTCTGTGTGAATTTGTGTCTCAGAATTTCGGGCAATTGTCCCACTAGCTGCCTGGACCTGCTTTAAGTGCTCTTGTGGGAATACCTCCTTTCCCTATTCTGATAGAGAAGAAGGCCACACTTGCTGCATTAAGACTTTAAAACATTTCCGATCTAAAAATCGGATATATGACAGAACATTGAGGATAGTCAAAAATTTCATAAACAGGATCATGCGAAACTGTAAGGTTTCCATCGTAGATAGAGTGATCTGGGAAACAGGAAATCCATATGCTGAAGCCGATTTTCGGAGATTTGGTATACGGATGGATCGAAGCTGGAAGATGGTAAAACGGGAGCTGGTATCTCTGGACCAAATTACAAAAAATCGCTACAGATAGTTACCAATCCCACTATCTTTCAAGCTGAAATCCATGCAATAGAATTATATGGCAGAGAATTCCTCCGAAGAAGATTATACTCTAGGCGAATCTACTTTATGTCGGACAGTTAGGCCGCCCTGCGTGCCTTGTAGTCTTACATAATAACTTCGAAGCTTGTTGATGAGTGCGTTACAGTCCTTAATGATCTGGGGGCCAAAAACAAAGTTTTGTTAGGTTGGGGGGAGGAATCTTGCGATTGAATTTTGAATATTCCTGGTAAGCTAGGGACTTGAAACTTGACCTAATTCACAGAACTCGGTGCCATTGCAATTGCTCATCAAAAAACTCTGGTAGATGACGCACGGGCTGAGCTTGTTCGAAAATTCTTTTGAAATTGGGAACTCGCGATCGACTTTTAACTAATTTCCTGGTAGCCTAGCGGCTTGAAACTTTGCACTTAGTTGCGGGAGCGGGGACGATACAATTTGTAGGAATCAAAATTTAGATAGGAGGCGTGCTAGTCGATATAATTGAAAATCCAAATAGGGGGAATGTTGTGATCGATTTTTGAGTAACTTTCCGGTTAGATAGAGACTCGAAACTTCTGACATTTGTCCGACGCCGCTGACAATGCAATTCCTCATCAAAACAAAAATCCGGAAGACGTGAGAATTGACACTTACTTCAATAGCGAATGTACATATATAGTTTCATAATGATATGATTTCTTGGAAATAAGTTATACCCACAGGTTGTGTGCGTAAATATACATACAGACGTGCAGTTGATGCCTCATAACAAAAACAACATCAACTTGATGACATTTTCGTCTTCTTTTTTTCTGAGTATAAACTTGCCAACACACTGTACTAGCTGCAAATGCAATTTGTGCATACATGCAAACATAAAAAAACATACATATATAAAAACATTTTTTCTCAACAATTTCTAAATGACATGTCCTGTTGCAGGCAGCTGCCCTCACTTTGAACCGACGTTTCATATATTTCCCAGGTGATTTTATTTCAGTCATGACTGCTTCCATGTGTATACATTTTTTGTTAGACTTTTCTATTCTTTGGTATTTTTATACCCAGTTGTGTTTTTAACTCAAGGAATAAATGAATAAATCAAGATCGATAGGGCCCGTTGCCATTTAATTGAAACTCTGCTCCTTACACAACTCATTTGTAAATATAAACACGAAAAGATTGCACTCAACCCCATCCCTGATACAGTTTCCAGATTTGATAAAACCAGTAAACATCAAAACTGATGCTATCCGGTCACTTATAAAGGATGGAAGTAATAAATCTTGAATCGAACGAATATTAACTTTTAATAACTTCTTAAAATCTTAGTATGTGATATCATTGCTATGAAAGACCATTCTTCTAAAGTTCAGAAAAAAGAGACTTGGCCTTAAAGAATTTGTCTTATCAGAAAATCGGTGAGCAAAATTATATCATTTGAAGTACTGGATAATCATATCGTATTTTGTTGCCATGGAAACAATTTTTTTAAAAATTAAAAGTCAGATATCGTCGCTTGCTTGCCGGAAGCATCAATATGCTAAAATTAAAATTTTGGGAAATTGTATTTGAATAGCAATAAATTGTTCTCGCAAAATTTGAAATTTTAGTTTTTGATATAAATACATTTTTGCAAGCTATATTCTCATAATACCTACTCTACACGAAAGCGTAGCAATATTGTTACGTATACGCCATGGCGTCTGTGGTTCAGTGCAATACATGCTTGCTTCGCTAGCCCATTCGTTTTTCTGACACAATTTTCAGAGATCGAACTACCCATTCATGATAATGGCATTGAAAATTTCCGGGGGTTCCTTGTACTTTGGAAATCCAGGAATTTCGTAAATCGTGGAGAAACGAGAGCTTAGTCACATAAGGCTATTAACACAAATCTGAAAAATTTTCACATTCATACCTCTGGCAAGCGAGCGACGATATTTATTTATGCTGGTTCCAATTTATCTAAAAAATATGCATCTATCTTTTAAAATAGTACAAATTGCAGTCAATGCATCAATTTTAATATTAAATAATTATAACATTTACTTATTGTCAAACGACAGATTGTAAATAACGAAATATATATAAAAAAAAAAAAAAACTTTTAAAATTGGTGGATATCTAAGCACTGCTTACCTAGTCATAAAGAGTTCTGTTTATTCAAACTTGGATTTCCTTACTTGTTTTTATTGCGTTTGTATGCTGACATCTACATGCATGTCACTGCACCATTTAGCTCCTCGTCAGTTTTCGTTTACTATTTTAGAGTTGTTGCATTGCTGCACATGCACGCACAAAGTCACATATGTATACAGCAAGCCTTTTCTTTGACAAAAATATTTTTTGTGTGTAGATTAGACTGTGCCAAAAAATCAATTTAAGTGCATACCCCCTAGTTTTAGCCATTACGCGTCAAAAACTATCATGTCAAAGTTTTATGCAATTCGGACCACGGCAATCCGTTCTTTTCATACTCGTATAACTAAATGTTACTCATACGCCGTGTATCTTATATAACTTAAAACGAGAGAAACTTGTATATTTGTATATTTGTACATATATCCAGACTATTTCGGGAACCGCTTGACCGAAGTGGATGACTATCCACTTGGGGGTTGCTACTTGTGGCGGGTTACAGGCTTGCCATCTATCAAATTTTTTTAAAATTATGGAGCAACATATGCCAATTACAAATATTATAATTTCAAGCAGGGTAGCCCCTAGAGTTGCCACCTGACAGCGCTTTATTTATTTTACCTTATGTATATTTGTATATCCAACCTATCTCGTGAACCGCTTGACCGATTTGGATGAATTTTGAATAAAGATAGTATGGTTGATTTTAAGACTATCCACTTGGGGGTTGCTACCTGGGCGGTTTACAGGTTTGCCACCTATCAACATATTTTTTTTTAAATTTGTAGAAAATATGATATGGGTATCAAATGAAAGGTATTTTCAGCGATATGCGAAATAAAATATTTTCTAGTAGGGTTGCCACCTTACCGCAGTATATTTGTATATCCGGACTATTTCGGGAACCGCTTGACCGATTTGGATGACATTTGGCATATAGATAGGATGATCGATTCTAAGACTATCTACTCGGGGGTTGCCACTCGGGGCCTGCACAGGGTTGCCACCTATCTAAAAAAAATTTTAAATTATGGAGTTAGGTCAGCCATTATGGGTATCAAATGTAAGGTATCTTCGCCGTCATACCAACTAAAATATTTTCAAGTAGGGTAGTCGCCCAGGGTTACCATTTTGCCGAATTTTATTTGTACTGTATATTTTTTGGATCATATTTGGATTGTTTTAGGATCATTTTGAGATCATTTAGGGGGCACCTTTGAATAATTTTGAGGCTAGTATGAGATCATTTTGGGTTCAATTTTGGATTAATTTGGGACAATTTTGGGGTAATTTTCGGATCATTTTGAAGTCTTTTTGGGATCATTTTGGGATCATTTTGGGATCATTTTGGGAACATTTGAGGGTCTTTTTGGGGTCATTTTGGGATTATTTTAGGATTATTTTGGGAACATTTCTGGATAATTTTGGGATCATTTTAGGATACATTTAAGCGTGTTTTTAGGATCATTTGTGAATCATTTTTGGATCATTTTGGGATCATTTTACGGTCATTCTGTGGTCATTTTGGGATCATTTTCGGATCAGTTTTGGATCGTTTTGCGTTCAATTTCGTATTATTTTGGGAACATTTAAGGGTCTTTTTGGCATAATTTTACGATTATTTTTGGATTATTTTTGGGTCATTTTGGGATAATTTTGGGTAAGTAAAGTTAGCGCTAAATTGATAGCACCGAGCAAGATCGGTTACCCAGTTACTGACCTATTTAAAGTGGACTATAATTGCAAAATTTCAAGATATACACAATTTTTTTTGCAAGAAAACATAATGTTGCGCAATATACTAAAGTACTTTTGGAAAGGATCCTGTTGTCCTTATAAAAAAACAAAGGTTACACAGTCTTTAATATATGAGCAAAATAAAAAAATTATGTAATTTTCGATGCCTTAATGAACTTTTTTGCGAACTTGGTATCAGCTGATAGCAAAAACTTTTACTAAGAATAGGCACGGGTAGCCGTTATCATATAACAGTAAAATTCCGCGTACATATTATATAGAGGGTACCCATATCAAATTTTAAACTTTATTTTTTGTCCATACATTTTTGGAACGCTCTAGTGTAGATGTGTGCATTGGCACAGATTTACGGCTCGCTGGACTGTAACAATAACAAAACCTAAAAGAAGCAACAATAACAAATATTTAAATAATTATATGCATAGTCTTATGTTTACAAACGTATCAAGTATTTTAATTATAATAAAAATATGCAAACACACTATTTCTCACCACCTTTTGACTTTCTTTAGCTTGAGCAGTTGCACTTTAATTCCCCAAAGTGAGAGTCCAATTACATGACTGCTCGTCTAAGGATTAATAATGTGTACTTATGTACTAATGGATATTTAAAATATTAAAAATTTTGTGTTGAAGAAAAAGTTGTAATGGTGCATGGCTTCGTATGCTAGTTTTTAATTTAAGAGTCTTAAAATAAGTAAATACATATAAGCTTCGATTCAGAGTTGGTATCTTATGTCAACTTTAACCGATATCAAAGCTATACGAAATATTCCACTTTGAAGAAGGAATATGAACATCTTCAAGGTATTGAAGCATAATTAGAATTTTTCCAGTCCATGTCTAAAGCTTATGCAATTTCTAATTAGCTGCGAGGCATCCAATTTTCTAATCAAATCTTTGTAAGTCTCACACAAACATAAAGCATCTATTTTAGTTTCTTGAAGCAAATAGAAACAGCAAAAGGAAATAGTATGAAGAAGGATAAGTTAAAATGCAGGTATTGAAAAAAAAACCTTACCTTAAAAACTTCCAGACATTTGGTCATTTAATTCAATTTGATAAGTCTTACGGGGTATACAAACGCTACAGGTAGTTTAAAGTATACATACATATATAGTTAAGGGCGGGGGAAGAGGTAAATGGCCATTTACCTCCAGGGTGTTTGTAAAGTTAACTTAGCAAATGCTGCTTGCTGAGGAGAAAGAAACTAAAATAGTAGCGCCATGCCTTTTGGATGAGCTGAGATAGCCATTGGCAATATAAACGAGTTTGCTCGGGCACGGCAAATAATGAAAAGATATCAAAAAAATGAAATGGTACAAGAAAAGCATATTTCACAAATATTAACAACAAGAAAAAGAAGGAAATTCATTTAGCGGCAAGATAAAAGCAGCAACCCAATTTTCACTTCACTCGAAACAACTTTCAACTAGTTCAAAGTGGCGCAATATATTAACAAAATCAGAGAATGTTGCATACTATGAGCCATTATCACAAACTTGGCTAGTTTATATGGTGAGCAAAGATTAACGGATGCCAGGTGAAAGGTACATGGTGGAAAATTTTATACGAAATTGCTTCATGCGGTGTGAAGAAATTAAAATTACATTTAATTAAATAAACTACAACAAAATAAATTTAAATACAATTAGATTGATGAAAACAATAAAATAAAATAAAGTAAAATAAAATAATATAAAAAAACTAAACTTAGATAAAATAAAATAAAACAAAATAAAATAAAATAAAATAAAATAAAATAAAATAAAATAAAATAAAATAAAATAAAATAAAATAAAATAAAATAAAATAAAATAAAATAAAATAAAATAAAATAAAATAAAATAAAATAAAATAAAATAAAATAAAATAAAATAAAATAAAATAAAATAAAATAAAATAAAATAAAATAAAATAAAATAAAATAAAATAAAATAAAATAAAATAAAATAAAATAAAATAAAATAAAATAAAATAAAATAAAATAAAACAAAATAAAATAAAATAAAATAAAATACAATAAAATAAAACTTAATTAAATTAAATAAAATTAAAAAATAATTAACAAAATACAAAAAAAAAAAATGAAAAGAAAACAAAATAAGAAAATAGAAAAAAATTATGAAAAAAATAAAACCAAAAATAAAATAAAATAAAGAAAAATTAAAAAAAAATTAAAAAAAATTGAAAAAAAAATCAGGTGAAAAAAAAAAATAAAGAAAAAAAAAAAAAAAAAATAAAAATAAAATTGAAAACAATCAGGTGAAAAAAAATAAAGATAAATAAAAGGAAAGAGTATTAAAGTAAAATAAAATCAAATTAAATAAAAATACGGCGGCCGCCGTGGTGTAGCGGTTAAGTGTTCGGCCTTCTACAACAAGTCGTGTCGGATCAATGCCAAAGTAACATAAAAATTATTTAAAATAAGGAATTTTTCTAAACAGGGACAGCCATTGGCAAACTCTCCGGGTGTATTTCTGCCATGAGAAGCTTCTCAGCAAAAACTCATTTGCTTTCCAAGTGCCGTTCGGAGTCGGCAAAAAAATGTAGGTCCGGCCAACTTGTAGGAAAAACTCAAAAGTAACACACCAAAATGATGAAAAAAATATTTATAAAAAAAAATTAAAATAAAAAAAATCTTACAAAAGAAAATATTCGTGCGTCACTGAAAGTATAGAAAATTTCCAAGGTTTCCCACCAAGTTCAATAATTCGCATATATTTCATATAAGTTTACATTGAAATAAAATGTTCTATACGAAAGTATAAATATATGCCTAAATGGACATTGAGAAGGGTTTAGTACAAGGTGGGTAGTGGCTTAAGGTGTTAGAGTTCTAACATGCGAGTCACTACAGTGCTGTGAGTTCGACTTGCACAATGCCGGGAAGAAAAGTCCATGAAGAGATGTATATCCAGTATCATCGAAACATATGTCCGCTTGTCTGGTACTGGAGCGCGTGGGTAAATTTTTCTCAAAAAACAAATTTTCGTACAATCCCGAACATTGCCTCACAATTTTGTCGGTATTTACAGCAATAGACTACGAGTCAAAAACATGCCTAAAAAATGAAAAAAAAAATAAAAAAATCAGGAAAAATAAAATAAAATAACAAAATAAAATAGCAGCGTTTTTTACTATGGTAACACGATTATTAAAGGTAAAAAAGTTTACATTTCGACTAGTTATGATGAAAAGCAACGAAATTTCCAAAAGTGCTTGCTGCTACAAAGCTTTATAAATTGCTTGAAAATATATTTTTGAGTGTAAGCAATTTAAAATACAATACTGCTCTATGGCGTGTGTTAATGGCCATTTATGTTTACTCGAATTTTCTTTATACTCCTTTAGCAGTAAGCACGTACTTGTGTATACATAATATTTACAAGTATTTGCCAAGACACAAAAAACACATAATTTACAAGGTATAAATAGGTACGTATAAATGGTCGACAGGGCGTATGAGCAACATTGTTCAACCAACGTCTTTGGGTGCGCAAACTGACCCAAGCGGATATTAGAGTGCTTAAATTTTCAAACATATTTAAAAAAATATATATATATCCTTTTCTGTATTTGTATAAGGAGTGAATAGCCCGAAGGTAGGTACAAAGCACAGCATACTAGCAAATGCCGGAGCCACTGTACATTTGAAACGCACAAATGAATTATGGCGAAATTCCTGAATAAAAGTGAGCAGAGAAAAAAAAAAACAAGTCTGAGCAAATAAACGTGAGAGAATGCAGTAAATTTACGAAAATGATTTTGCAACATCTCTACACGAACATACATCCATTTGTAATAAACCAGATAGTAGAAAAAGAGCTCACTGTAGCTGGCGAAAGGGTGAAGAACACGCAGCCAGCAAAGACGTCTTGAAACAGATTTAATGTAGTCTCATGAAGGTACTGCTGAGTCCATTTAGATTAAGCACCTGTTTGTTGTGCACATTCTTGACAGTTATCTACGCACTGCCATTTTCCTTCTTTACTATTTGTTTGGGTGTGAAAAAATGTAAATTTTCAAAGAAGGCATCTTTCTGGCGCCTGCTTATTTGTATGCTTTAGTGATTTCAGTACTTTTTTCTTTCTTTCTCTT
>CAXKVI010000005.1:110705618-110728118 GCA_964058755.1 Campiglossa producta
TAACTCATATAAACCGTATGCCATCTAATCATTAGCTTATACCGTTCTCATTGTTCTAAATCGAAAATTTAGCGTTTTTATTAAATTACTCGCTTTTTGCCTCTATGTTTTTCGATTGTTAGGTGTACTTCACATTTTTAAGTTGAGCTGTCACAGTTGTTATCCTTTTTCTTCACTACTCATCCTTTATGGTAGAGAGATTTTAATGTAATCAAAATAGTGGTATGGGTTCACTCTTTTATTCGTTAGCAACTCTGTTTGTTGAAGGTTAATGCTTAAATTTTATTTTGCAATCTTAATCTTAATTTTATAAAATGAGATATGTATAATAAAAATTGTGACAAGTGGATATCTTGATTTAGAGTAGATATTGAGGCAGGTTTTAACAATTTCGAAGATAAAAGTTTGTTGACAGGTGACGAAGGACACATAAAAAAGTCGGACATATACTATATAAATTTTCAACTATTCAATTACTTTTTCTCACACGTTAAGCAATCAAGTTTTCTATAAAAAAAGATGAATGGGTGAAGTACGGAGTGAGAAAAAGAATAAGAGTAAGCGAAATAGTGCATGAGCAAATTGAGACTAAAAAAAGTTAGTGATTGATACTGATAATGGAAGTGTTAGTGGTATGGGTAGTGTTAGTGTGAGTGTAGTGTTAGGGTTACTGTGAGTGTTAGTGTTATTGTCAGTGTCAGTGTTAGTGTTAGTGTTAGTGTTAGTGTTAGTGTTACTGATAGTGATAGTAACAGTGATTGCGATAGTAACAGTGATTGCGACAGTAACAGTGATTGCGACAGTAACAGTGATTGCGATAGTAACAGTGATTGCGATAGTAACAGTGATTGCGATAGTAACAGTGATTGCGATAGTAACAGTGATAGCGATAGTGATTGTGACTGTGATATCGATATTATAGTGATAGTATTCGTGTGTGATTGCGTAATAGTATTTGTGAAAGATAGTAATGAGAGTGAAAATAATGGTGAACGTGATAATAATATTAAATGTAATGAATAATACAAAAACTAGTACCCAAGAAGACAGTTTACCGACAATAAAATGTTTATTTATTTAACTTCACATACCTACATACCCCAGTACATATACCATACAAAAATTTCTATAAATCAATTACTATGACTTCATATCTCACTTACGCTCTTATCTCTTATGTGAACAATAATTTAATTTTTCAATTTCATTTGAACTCAATTTATTGAATTTAAACAACGTGGTTTAAACAATCGTCGTAATTAATGTTGCTTGATTGAATACGTGAATTAATGTTGGAATGTGATATCGATTTGAGTTTGTCCTTACTTTGGTTTACGCCGACAAAAAAAACGCCGCTCTCGTCTACCCAAATATTTGCCGTTTACCACTTAAGCACTTTGCAGCTACGAGTATACATTTTTTATACCCTCAATTATTTTAATGGTTTTTTATCTGGAATGACACATCGAGCAGCAATATTATTTTACGCAATATTACCTACGTGGTTGTATAGTGAGACAGAGATACTGAAGTCACAAAGGATTTTTTTTAATATATACTGGTTTTGAAAAGTTTTTTTTTCGATTGTGGTCTATCGGCATACCCAGGGTCGGACAGCAATGAAAGTGAGGGTGTAGTTATTAGTGTGAAATAATGTTAAATGTGTTTGCTGCCTCGATCACTGACAAGCAACGAAGCAACAGCGTATGTTGTTGAATGATTGCTTACAACTGAGCGACTGAGCAAAGCAAACGACATCACCCATTGATTGTTCAGTGCGGTCATAGCGCTCTCACAAGGGCAGCAAAAATTACGTTGTTCGAGAGGCCAAGCAAAGAGCACAACAATCTGTTTAAATTTGGTTCTCAGGTTGTCGAACAATTGTCCTACTAGGAGCCTAGGCCTGATGCAGTGACCTGACAAGCAATACCCCAGAGTTGAGCGGAATATTTCGGATATCGGCAGCATTTTCACTGAGTTTGGTACAAAAGTAGCTTCTAGTAATAGTTAGACTGCTGCAAGAGCGAACCCTCGAGTCAACTCACCTTTCCAAGGGATGCTTCCGCCAGCTGAATTAAAAAATGTCAGCCTTATCTATTTAAATTAACATGTTTATTAAATACGAGTTTGTACTACTTACAAAGTGCTATAATTTTTTTATGTTCGTGAAATAAGCCATTCACAGCAATTAAAGCTGCGTTTCGAAATGCAAATTTATTTCATTTACATTGCGAAATGTTTAAAAAAAATGTTTTTTCTAGCAAACAAAAAACCACAAGTAATTATGCACATATGTAATGAATGTAAACAGTTGAATATGTACATGGTAAAGGCACATAGTTACATATTTATATTTTAATTAACGCTATTGTGTAAATAATTATAATTAACTTTTCATAAGCTGTAAGTATAAAATTATAAGTTAAATAAATATAAAAGTACAATAAGCTCAAAATGTCATCTCTGCAAATACTGAAGGTCAGGGTAGGTAGGTCAGAGTAGGTAGGTATGTACTTTAGGGTAATTCAAAAAGAATGTCGACTAGGTCTTACCCCCTAAAAAGTGAGGTAGTGATGAAAAAATAAGCCTTGCAAAAAATTAACGCTCTAACTTAACCCTTAGGGGTGGCTATTTTTTTTCGCCCTTTCCCATATATATTATTACATATGGCTGTAATTATTTTAATAGTTAAGATAAGCGCACATGGCTTACCATTTTGGCAGCTTCAAAGCTTCAACTTTAAGAGTATGTAAAAACATTTTGAAAAAAGTTTAAAAAATTAAAAGAAAATTCACTTTGAACAAAAAAAAAATGCCATTTTTCCCCATACAAAATTTATGAGAAAAGGCGAATAAAAATAGCCATCCCCAAGGGTTAAGTTAGAGCGCAATTTTGTGCAAGGCTTATTTTCTCATCAAAACCTATAGTTTGAGGGGGTAAGACCGAAAAAAGAACCAAATTTTTTTTATTTGAATCACCCTAATGTACTTATGTGTATATGTGACTAAGCATGTATGTATATATCTTATAACTTTAAACGAGCTAAACTTGTATATTTGTATATCCAGACTATCTCGGGAACCGCTTGACCGATTTAGATGAAATTTTGAATATAGATAGTGCGGTTGATTCTAAGACAATCATATATCACTGAAATCATTTTGGGTTCAATTTTGGATTACTTTAATCATTTTTGGATCATTTTGGGAACATGTGAGGGTATTTTTTGGATCGTTTTGGGATTATTTTAGGATTATTTTGTTATCATTTTTCGATCATTTTTGGGGTCATTTTGGGATCATATCACTGAAATCATTTTGGGTTCAATTTTGGATTACTTTAATCATTTTTGGATCATTTTGGGAACATGTGAGGGTATTTTTTGGATCGTTTTGGGATTATTTTAGGATTATTTTGTTATCATTTTTGGATCATTTTTGGGGTCATTTTGGGATCATTATGGGATCATTTTTTGGGTCGGTTTGGGTACAATTTCGGATGGTTTTGGAAACCTTTAAGAGTCTTTTTTAGATCTTTTTAGGATTATTTTGGGATTATTTAAAAAAACAAAAATAAAATAAAGTAAAACAAATCAAAGCAAAATAAAATAAATAAAAAATAAAATTAAATAAAATTATAATTAAATTAAATAAAATTAAATTAAATTAAAATAAAAAAAGATTAAAAAATAAAGATAAAATAAAACAAAAAAAAAAATAAAAAAAAATATGAAAAAACAAACGAAAATAAAAAATAAAATAAAATAAAATAAATTAATTTAACTTAAATTAAAACACACAGAATTTGCGACCTTCTAGTATGATTTCTATGATTCATAGATTTTCTGTTTTAAGAATGTTGCCATTCTAAAATCATCTTAGTTTGGTAGTGTAATGTTTTTCACATCGAGAATCAATTCATCAATGATAAGAAGCGTTAAAGTTTTCCCTTTATAACTTAAATGACTTTTACCCGTGTGAAAAGAAATTTATTGATATTATACAAACTTATGTAATTGCCATATAGATTCGAAATTTCTATAAGACTTGTTTCCAGGGTCATTAGTAGGAGCATATGGATGCAAGTAGCCCACATACATAAGTTGCTAGTTACAAAACAATTTTCATATCCTTTTGACGCAGAAGATCTAGCAAATAAACCAAAAGCGCTGGTCTCATGAGAAATTAAGTAAAACAGTGTTATCTTCAGTTGATACTGTTAATTTTCTCAAAAGTTTTTTTGAACGAAAAAAATACTAATTTTCCTTTTATTAGAGACATATCTACGCATGACATTCACATACACATTTTTATACTGCACCCAAAGGCATGAACAATTTTTGACACACACACATATACAGACAATCATACGTTAGTTGCATACGCACACATATGAATTGTATCAACAATGGTTGTTTTGAAGCGAAAAAAAAAAATGAATACAAGGAAGTACAATGACATGCCTTTAGGCGAAGCAACACTTAAGATAACAAAGCAGTCGACTAGAAAGAACAACAAGAAAGCGAAAGCAAATAAAATATGAAAAGAATAACAAAAGTGTCTACACATGAGAGCGTATAAATGTAAGTGTATAACATTACCCAGTTAACCAAAGTTGTAGTGCTTTGAAACAAATATCGAAAATGCCAGAAAAAAAGCGAATAAAAATAATAAAATAAAGTGAAATAAAAAAAAAAAACAAAATAAAAAATGAAATAAAAAAAAATAAAAATAAAAATATTAAATAGAGTAAAAAGAAAAAAATAAAAATAAAATAAAAAAAATATTTGTTTTATAAAAAAAATTAAATAAAATAGGGTTAAATAAAACTAAAAAAAAATTTAAAAATAAAAAAAAAATAAAAAAATTAAACAAAACAAAATAAATAAAAATAAAAAAAATTAAATTAAGAAAAAAAAAATTAGTAAAATAATTTAAAATAAAATAAAAAAATAAAATTAAACAAAAAAAAATAACAAAAAAAAAATTGAAAAAAAAAAATTTAATTACCGTTACCCAGTTAACCAAAGTTGTAGTGCTTTGAAACAATAAAAAAGGTAATAAAAATAATAAAAAAATAAAGAAATAAAAAAAAATTAAATAACAAAAATAAAAATTAAAAAATGAAATAAAGTAAAAAAGAAAAAAATAAAAAAAAAATAAAAAAAAAATAAAAAAAAAAATAAATAAAATGAGGTTAAATAAAAAAAAAAAAAAAAAAAAAAAAAAAAATAAAACAAAACAAAGTAAAATAAAATAATAAAAATAAAAAATTTAATAAAGAAAAAAAAATTAGTAAAATATAATAAAATAAAATAATTTAAAATAAAAAAATAAAATTAAACATAAAAAAAATTGAAAAAAAAAAAAATAATAAAACAAAATAAGAGCGTTCGCCGAGGAGGTTGTTTGCTAATTTTTGGTGAAAGTGAAAAAAAAAAAACAAAATAAAATAAAATAATAAAAATAAAAAAAAATTAAATAAAGAAAGAAAAATTAGTAAATTATAATAAAATAAAATAATTTAAAATAAAAAAACAAAATTAAACATAGAAAAAAAAAAACAAAATAAAAAAAACCAAAAAAAAAATAAAACAAAATAAGATCGTCGCGTAGAAGGTTTTTTGTTCATTTTGGTGAAAATGCCTTATATCTGAGGAAAATTCTCTGAAAGATGTGCGTTTTATAGCCCAGAGTGGAGCCGTTTTTTCCTCCGTTTGTTAAGCTGGGTAGTTTTGTTGCTTGGAAATAGACTAGAATGAGGTGAGTGTAAAACTGTTTCTTATATGTTTGCTTCTTGTTGGACCAAGTTAGAAAACAACAATTGACAACAATACAAAACAAATGAAAAAGTGAAGCGAGTAACCTGCTGCTGGCAAAGGCAAGTGTGCAACAATGGCGCCGGGCTGGAAGCGAACAAAAACAAAAACAGTAATTTCACGAAAGAACAACAAAAAACAAACTGAGAAAATAAGCATTGAAGCAACAAAAAAAAAATTGAAAAGGAAAACAAAGAACAAAAGTTGAAGCACAAGTTTTTTGAGCCATGCAACTTTTCATATTTGGTATACTTCCGGTGATTGCACACACGACCAATACAAAGAAATATGATAAAAATCATATGAATGCCACCAAGAGACAAAGGAGCAAACAAATAAAAATCGTATGAGTAGCGAAGGGCACTACAAAAGGTGTAGCAGCAAGCAGTGCTTGATGACGAACAATTTATTTTGTTTTGTTTTGCTTGAATTTTTTTTGTTTTAAGCTAAGAGAGGGTTGAGAGAGGAACTTCTATAGACGTTAATGTTCATTAGAAAATCGGTAGGTAGAAGAAGATCTTTGATGTTTTTATCTACATATGTCAAATTATTTAGACAATGCTTTCAATATTACAAAAAGTTTAATTTAGGTGGCAACCCTGAAGCATCCTTCAAGTTTGATACAAAACCCTACAGCCGTTCCCGAGGTAGTCGTTGTTATACGGTTTGGTAGTAGCCCTAGGTAGCAACCCTACTTAAAAACATCTTAGTAGGCATTCGGTCAAAAATACCGTTCATTTGATACCAATATTTGTATAAAATTCACAATTTAAAAAAAAATTGAGATATATAGCAACCATTTAAAAAGCTCCAAGTGGCAACAACCAAAGGGAAAATCTTAGAACTTAATATGCTATCCTTGTGCCAAAGTACATTTAAATCCATCCGACTATAGTTTCGGAGAGAGCAGCGTATGTAGACAAAGAGTTTTTAGATACATTGGTTTAATTATAAGGATGCCATCTTATTCAATTATATTTATTTTTGGGAATCTCCGCTATTTTCTTGAAAAGAAATTAAGCCATTTGGATGAATAAGCCAATCCAGGTAATATGATGCATTTCAAGCTCTTCTATTTAAGTTTTTACATTTTAAAGTTTTTGTAGGGCTGCCACCTATTTGAAATTTAAAAAAATGACTAAGTAATGCCAATATCGATATTGCGCAAAAGGTATTTTAGGTCCAATTTCAGCAATAAATAACTGTGGGTAGAATTTAAACTTGAGGCTGTCAACAAATCTCAAATTTAAAACTTGATGAGTTATGCTTTGGTATTATGGAAAACTAGTAAAATCTCTTAAAAATAAACATTTCAAAATTACTATTTACGAGTATAAGCTCACTTTATCACGACCGAAGTAAAACTAAAAAACTCAGACAGCTAAAAACGCTAGAGCTTTGAAAGACATACAAATATTTCAGAAAACAATAAGCTTCAATTAACAAAATTGTTTAATTTTTTAAAAAAAAACTTTTGTTAACATTTACTTGCTTGGATTAATTTCAAACGCTGCAATAAATTAACTTAATTGTTTGGATTCACATTTTCTCGAACGCCGAAATCTGCTAAAGAAACCTAAAAAAAACGTGAATCAATTACCGTTAAAACAAGAAAGTAAAACAGAAAAGCAATTCTATATTCGCAGTGGAAAGAGGTTTTTTGTGGTTGTCTGGCGGAAGCAAGCCAAAAGCTATTAAAACAATCAACTTTTGCAAAAAAGTTGAAACCGAAAGTACTACAAAAGCACCAACGGCAACGAAGCGCAATTAAATTGTGTTGAGGGTTAGTGGAGGATTCTTTTTTGAAAGGATAATTTTTGTAGAATAAAATTATATTAAACTGAGTAATAAATTGAAAGAAGAGTATGGGGAATGAAGGTATAAATAAAAAAAATTGAAAAAAAAATTAAATAGAAAAAATAAAATTAAAAAAAAAAAATTTAGTTAAAATTGTTTTTACGGCCTTCAAATTAAATTTATTTCCTACTCACGAGCTCAAGGCCACATATAATAAAAAGAAGTTTTTAATTTTTCTTTTTAATTTATATTTATTTGTCGATATTTCGATTTCAATTTGAAATCATCATCAGGAACAATTGGCTATGCCTGGTCGACCAGGCATAGCCAATTGTTCCTGATGATGATTTCAAATTGAAATCGAAATATCGACAAATAAATATAAATTAAAAAGAAAAATTAAAAACTTCTTTTTATTACATGTGGCCTTGAGCTCGTGAGTAGGAAATAAAAAAAAAAAAATTAAAATAAATCAAAATAATATAAAAATATATAAAAAATTAAATAAAAACATTAAAATAAAATAAAATAAAAATTACATAAAATTAACTAAAATTAAATTAAACAAACTAAAAGAAAATTAAAAAAAAAAAAATTAAATAAAAAAACCGCGTTTAGCCAGTGCATTTATGCCTAAGTTAACAGGAGCCAATACGAATGCGATATAGAGGAAGAGGGGCCTAGTAGAAGGAAAGAGGGGAATGAAGAGAAAAAGGGAGGGAGGTAGTGTGAGGGCGAAGGGATTGTAAATTGCGGTTAGGTGGCAGCCTCAAGTGGCAACCCTGCGTGAAATTGACATATTTGGAATACTGCCGAAAATACCTTTCATTTGATACCCATATTGGCATATCTAGCTCTATATTAAAAAAAAATGGGAGAGGTGGCAACCCTGTAAACCGCCACAAGTGGCAAAACCCATGAATTCTGCTCGGCCTAACTATTACAACTTGTGCAATGTTAGCTAGATCCTAGAAATTCACCTCCTATTTGATTTACACAGCTAAATATCGTGGTGAAAATCGCCTACGCCTGAAAGTCGGCTACAATTTCTATTTCCGTTGCATAATTTTCGTTGTATCATCAGCCATTTTCTCTAATTTTACTTTCAATTAAAACTTCATATCGCCGTCTAAGAAGATAACTTCAAAAAGTAAAATAAAATAAAAAAATAAAGTCAAATAAAACAATAATGTGATAAAAATTATTAGACTGGTCAAAAAGTCCACAAAATTTTCAAAGTTTCTTAAATATAATGACAATTAATAACAATAACTAAATTATAAAAAAATTAAAATAAAAAAATACAAAAAAGTAAGAAAAAAAAAAAAAAAATATAATAAAATAAAACGAACTAAAAAGAAAGTAAAAAAATTGAAATAAAATAAAATAAAGTGAAATAAAAAGGCAACGATCGATAGGAATAACTTCTGACGCAGACGCAGTTCTGGTGTATTCGCATGAAAAAGTATTGATTAAAAAATTTTAAATTATTACTAAAATTCCTTGATGATAACCAAATTTATACACCATCAAACTAAAAGCTTTCACGTTTCATCATTTCCCGTTTATTGCTAGCTGTTTAATACAAAAGGCAGACACGGCGTAAACGCAACTTCAATGTTTAGCCCAATTAACGCTGACATCAACGATTACAAATGCTTTTTCATTCAATGCGTGCGTATAAAAACGAACGTATAAGGCCAACAACATTATTTAAGTGCATATATTACAGCAAAATTGCCGCTGTATGTTGCATTTAGATTTGTGTGTGTGTCTGTGTTAGTTTAGATGATAGTGATAATGGTTGCAGTAAACGGCAACAAGTGAAAATCCATACATAGCTGACTGACATGGGTAAGTTTACGCAAGGTATGGACATATGTAAGTTTTACAAGGAAATAATAGAGAAATATCGTTGATGCTGCAATTGATTATTTTTGACACGAAAGATGCATTTATAAGGGTTACACGGCTAAAAAATAAACCTAAAGTTTAATCAATTTTTCAAACTTTTTTTACAATATTTCAAACTGTCCAAATACCTACAAAGATTTTCAATTTCTTTTGGTTTGGATTTAAAATCTAAATGAAAAAGCAGTCTATATTTCTTAATTTTGGTTTGTTTGAATGCAATTGAATTTTGCCCACAAAAACTTCATATGCGTCATAGCTCAGCGGTAGAGCAGTCGGCTGTGACTCCTGAACGTTTTCGTTCGAATCCTGCCATCTGCCACATTTTTTTTAGTTTTATTTTATTCCTAAAACTTTTCGGTTTAAAATTAAAACTTTTTGGGTTGAAAATTAAAACTTTTCGGTTTAAAATTAAAACTTTTTGAGTTGAAAATTAAAACTTTTCGGTCTAAAATTTAAACTTTTGGGTTTGAAAATTCAAATTTATTTTTGAAAACTTGTTCAAGATTTAATTTTGCCAACAATATTTATGTGTGCGATGTAGTTCAGTGGTAGAGCAGACGGGCATGATGCGGGGAGTCTTGGTTAGAATTCCCACCAACGGACAAAAAATTTATTTTATCTTTAAAAAATTGTTAAAACATTTCATTTCGCCAATTTTCATAAAAACTGGTCTAGATTGAATTCGAATCCAAATTTGGTTTGGTCATATACGAGTATGTAGTCCAAAAAAGTTTAAAATTTATGTTCAAATTTTTAACCGTATAGTTAAGTTAAATTTTCTGAAAATAAACATCAACATTTTAGAACTGAATCGTGTTAGTCTTCCACGCAGAGAACGAACCATATTGTCCACATACTTACATATCGTCGGTGTTTATGCAAGACACGAAAAAATGCACAACTGTTTAACTTTTGTACGAGCCACTATGTGGCTGTTTTTTGACATTCTATTGCACAAACCGCGTGTATTTTGGTACTAATGAATAAATCCGAGTATCCAGAAGCCCTGGTAAGCAAATCTCATTTTTGACCAAACTCTTCCTTACGTGGTTTTGCATTTGTATGTTATGTTGTTTTGCACAAACACCGACGATATGTGACATACTTATGCTTACATTGTTAGTAGGATAATGCAAATTTGAAGTGATTATTACGTACTCCAGTTTATTTACCTACTATTTCAACACATTCAGCTTCTGATATTTTATTTATTTATTCAAATTTTCTGCTTCTACTCGTTTATTTGGCTTCTTTGTTGTATCAAAAATATTATTATCTTTATTAACATTGTTTGTTTGTATGCTCTCTTCTGGTTTATTGCCTTTTTGTTTACATATTTGACCAATGCCCAAAGCTACACCTCTTTTCCATTTACATGCACGAGGGCAAAGAGAAAGAGGTAAAATTTGCACAATTGTGTTAAAACGTGCTGGCAATTTTGGGCATGTTTTGAATAAAAATTTCCTTAAATTTGCTAAATATACATATGTGGAAAATATATGGTATTTGTATAGCAAGAATAATTTATTTCATCTAGATTCTAGAAGATTGGTAAGTCAAAACTCAATGTTGCTGGGGTTTAAGTACTAATACAGCTCGGTATGAAAAGAGTACATCATCATTTTGGACTATCATGATACAGAGTTTTATTTTAGGTGTATTTGATTTGGAGAGATATTCTGTTTCAAACAAAATTTTGGAGAAATATTAATCTTGAAATGAATACAAATACACCTACGCGGTAGAAGCTGCTCTTCGTACGTTGTTGTGTGAATAGACATGCTTTTTGAGTTGGTGTTATTGTATTTTTCGCTGAGGGGGATAGTGTGAGAAATAATAAAGAGTCAAATAAAATAAAATAAAGTGAAAAAAAAAAAAAAATAAAAAAAATTGAATAAAAAAATAAAATTAAGTTAAAAAAAATCTGACAAACTAAAAAAACCAATAAAATGAAAAAAAAAGTTGAGAAAATAAAATTAAAAAAAAAAAATAGAAAAAAAGAAATAAAAGAATGAAAAAATAAGAATAAAATGAACTAATACCTAATATTAAAATTAAAAATAAGAAAATTAATAAATAAAACAAAAACCACAAATTTAATAGAAGAATAAAAGAAATTGAATTAAAAAAATAGAAAAAAAAATTAGTAAAACAATAAACTAAAAAAAAATATATAAATCAATAAAATGAAAAAAAAAAAAAAAAAAAATCAAGATTAAAAAAATAGAAAAAAATAAAAAAAATGAATTAAAATAAAAAAAAAAAAATAAAAAAATTAGTAAAAAAGCGGAATTAAAAAATTTAACAGAATAATAAAAAAATTAAATTAAATAATATGAAAAAAAGTTGAATAAAAAATAAACTAAAGTTAAAAAAAATCTAAAAAAAAAATAAATAAATCAATAAAATGAAAAAAATTAAAAAATTTAATAAAATAAAGTTAAAAAAATCTGAAAAACTTAAAAAACCAATTAAATGAAAAAAATAGAGCAAAAAAAAATTAAAAAAAAAGGAAAGAGAAATAAAAGAATCAAAAAAATAAAAATAAAATGAACTAATATTAAAAAATAAAAATAAAAAAATTAATAAATAAAACGAAAACCAAAAGTTTAACAGAAGAATAAAGAAATTGAATTAAAAAAATAGAAAAAAATTTAATAAAATAACAAACTAAAGTTAAAAAAAAATCTGAAAAAAAAAATAAAAAAAATAAAAAATTAAAAAAAATAGTAAAAAAAATAAAAAAATAAAAAAAATTTAAAAAATGAATTAAAAAAAAAGGAAATAAACCGAAAACAAAAAATGTAATAAAAGCATAAGAAAATTATATATAAAAATATGGAAAAAAATAAAAAAGTTGAATAAAAAATAAACTAAAGTTAAGAATAAAAATCTAAAAAATTATATAAATCAATAAAATGAAAAAAAAAATTAAGAAAATAAAATAAAAAATCAAGATTAAAAAAATAGAAAAAAATCACAAAACAAATGAATTAAAATAAAAAAAATAAAAAAATGAGGAAATAAAACGAAAACAAAAAATTTAATAGAAGAATAAAAAAATTAAATTAAATAATGAGAAAAAAAATAAAAAAGTTTAATAAAAAAATAAACTAAAGTTAAAAAAAATCTAAAATAAATAAATAAATCAATAAAATGAAAAAAATAAAGAAAATAAAATAAAAAAATAAGTTAAAAAAAGAGAAAAAAAAGAAATAATAAAAAAATTTAATAGAAGAAAAAACAATAAAATTAACAAAATACATAAAAAAATAAAAAATTTAATAAAACAATAATAAAAATTGAATAAAAAATATAAAACTAAATCAAATTAAACAAAATAAAACTTAATACAGTCAAATGGAACAAAAGAAAAAAAAAAATATAATGAAGAAAAGGAAAACGAAATTGGCCAAATAACCTACCATGAGGGAGGAGAAACATGCAAAGAACGTGTTGCACGTGAGAAGTTAAAAAAAAAAAACATGATTCATGTCAAGGATTGTCATAAAAATAAATGAATATTTGAATTATTATTGTCATGCCGTTTATATAAACAATTTCGCAATGCTGCTTTTGTCTCTACGCAAACACTCTGCAGTAATAGAAAAAGGTGTGTCATTTAATATTGTTTGTACATTTTTAAGCTAAACATACATACATACATATAATGGACGGAATAGTTCAGTGGTTTGTGTGCTTATCCGCCATACCGAAGGGCATACGTTCAAGTCACTACACCTTAAGAATATTAAGATAAGTCATATTCGGGGTAGGGATAGCGCACGGCAAAAAGGAGATGCAACTCGGTCTGAGTCTCCTTGAATTCAAATTCGTGCAAAATTGTTAAGAGCATTATTTTTAAAGAAATATTACAGCAACATACATACATGGGTTCTTGGTTAAACATTTTTCCTTTTTGCTTGCTGCTTTTGTGTTTTTGCAAACTCATTTCGTGTACTTGAACTCGAACATCACTGGTCGTTATTTGCATGCATACACATACTCAGACATTTACATATGTACATACAAGTTCTTAATTCGAATAGCTCAATGCATATAAAGAAGTCTAGAATTTCACATTCATTCACTTTGTTGGCATTGTACGTGAAAGTTTCCACAAGTATTTAATAAATGTTTGTAGTTGGTTTTTGAAAATTTTTCTACATATTTTTCTCCGAAAGGTAACATGTTTGGAATACATAAACAATTTAAATGACTATCATGAATCACTCGAAGCATGAGCAAAGCGTTTGTTTCATTATTCTACTTAAAGTAGAAGTCCTTGGCGCATTAAATATAATATTTGCAAGTTTGAGTCGGGTAATGGTAAACACAGGTGGACCAAAGCCATGCATAGGAAAGCGGCTGGCGCCCGCCGTTGCAGAAGTCTGGGCGGATGCAATGAAATTTCGGAAGTACCAGGCCGCTATCACCGCAGTTCAACGCAGAGGGACACTGAGAATCGCCTCAGCATACCGCACGGTATCCGCAGACGCTGTTCTGGTCATTGCGGCGACCATACCGATAATACACCTAGCTGAGGAAAGTCCGGTTTTACACCTGTCAATCATTGCTTTCAACTCTGCTCGCGTTCTCTTTTATGTTTTCTATTCGTGTCTACACTTGTCAACTTTTCTTGAAAGCAATTATGAAACAAAATATGGGGGTACAAGGAGGAGTGAAAGAGATAGCAAGAAAAACTTGTAACGAGTTGACGGTACGCTTTCAAGTGTACTCTTCCCCTCGATTCTCACCCCCTTCGCCTATGTCGCGGCAGAATTGAATTCAAGACTTGAACAATGTAAAAGGGGTAAAAGAAAAATGATGTATGACACTCGTGCAGAGGTACGTAGAAAAGTCGCTGCAACGCAGGCGCGCGGTGAATCGATGCGGCGGTGGCAACTACAATGGAGCAGAAGTGCGGCTGGAAGGTGGACCAGGGTATTAATCCCCGAACTGGAACCATGGCTGAATCGATCCCATGGACCAATTCTTAACCGGACACGGTTATTTAAGTGAGTACCTTCACAGAATGGGCAAGGTACAAACCCCGAACTGCACCTACTGTGGAGCCATAGGTGACGTACGCCACTTTTTTTCGAATGCTGAACAAAGAAGGCGGGTGGAAGAGACCATTGGCGAGCTTTACCCTGGCAGTGAAATTCGCAAGATGTCCTCCGAAAATGCCAGATGGGATATAGTCAGCCGATTTGGGAAGGCAGTTGTCTAGCCAGTTAGCGTGAAGTAGCCAAAGGGCTCACGTAACGCGCTTCCTTACCTGAAGTAGCGCTAAGAGCGGTCTCAGGTAAGGAAGAATGCGCGGGCCGTGGGAGGTTAGCATTTAGTGCGTATACCTCAAGATAAGAAGGGAGTCACACAGTCCCGCTGCTAGAGCATCGAGTAACGAGGGCTTAAACCCGGTTAATGCATAAAACATTTCCTCCTCCCACGAACACAAAAAAAAAAAAATATTAATTTAATTTAATTTTGTTTTATGTTATTTCTTTTTATTTTATTTTGTTTTATTTGATTTTATTTTATTTTATTTTATTTTATTTTATTTTATTTTATTTTATTTTATTTTATTTTATTTTATTTTATTTTATTTTATTTTATTTTATTTTATTTTATTTTATTTTATTTTATTTTATTTTATTTTATTTTATTTTATTTTATTTTATTTTATTTTATTTTATTTTATTTTATTTTATTTTATTTTATTTTATTTTATTTTATTTTATTTTATTTTATTTTATTTTATTTTATTTTATTTTATTTTATTTTATTTTATTTTATTTTATTTTATTTTATTTTATTTTATTTTATTTTATTTTATTTTATTTTATTTTATTTTATTTTATTTTATTTTATTTTATTTTATTTTATTTTATTTTATTTTATTTTATTTTATTTTATTTTATTTTATTTTATTTTATTTTATTTTATTTTATTTTATTTTATTTTATTTTATTTTATTTTATTTTATTTTATTTTATTTTATTTTATTTTATTTTATTTTATTTTATTTTATTTTATTTTATTTTATTTTATATTATTTTATTTTATTTTATTTTATTTTATTTTATTTTATTTTATTTTATTTTATTTTATTTTATTTTATTTTATTTTATTTTATTTTATTTTATTTTATTTTATTTTATTTTATTTTATTTTATTTTATTTTATTTTATTTTATTTTATTTTATTTTATTTTATTTTATTTTATTTTATTTTATTTTATTTTATTTTATTTTATTTTATTTTATTTTATTTTATTTTATTTTATTTTATTTTATTTTATTTTATTTTATTTTATTTTATTTTATTTTATTTTATTTTATTTTACTTTACTTAATTTAATTTAGTTCAATTTGATGTAATTAACTTACTTAAAATAGCCTTTAACACCCTCGGCGCTTTTGGCCGTCCAAATTGGATCTCATTAGAATTTTGTTTTATGTGGTGGGCCCAAAACCCTACGCGCAATCCGTTTCTCGAATTTTAGTTGGATTTAGTTACACATTTTATAGCGAGGCCCTTGATGGCAGATGCTGCTCTTGAAAAAAAATTTTATAGAATTTTTTTGTATCTTTTTAACCATGTTTTACAGCATTTCTATTTACTGTGCTATGGCTGCAGAGAAGAATGAACGCAATTTTTAACAAGCGCGCGGCGTCACTGTGATGCCCGCATAGCATGTCATGCTTCCGCTATCTATCTTATCAACCAAATCCACGGTGATGTATACGAACGAGTGAACTATGCGGCACATAAATGTTGAAAGGGGAGGAAACCGTTAATTTTGCTCACAACTTTTGTTATTGCCATTGTCACTCATATCATTGTTGTTGGAGTTGTTGTAACTGTGTGAAGAGTGGTAAAATTAAAAGTTTCGCCACGCTTATAAAGTTGCTTCCTATGACAAACAACAAACATACTAAGGCACATATACATGTACACACACACGCACATACTTACATGCATACTCATATCCATAAAATCGCTAATTTTATGCCAAACTTGCGTACCATACTACATAAGTATATGCTAGCATACCTACTCGTACATATTTATATATGTATAGCAAATAGTGCTCATGTCACATGTTGGCGAGTTGAAATTACGATTTAAAATTGCACGAATGGCAGTCAGTCGACAGTCAGCAGCCTCGATGACTTTAGTGCATGTGAAGTGCGTGGTAATTGACATAAATGTCAGCGTAAAAGTGTTAATGTCGCTTATAATGCTAACTATTTGCGTGTGGGCATGTGTGTGTGTATGTGTTTGAGAATGTGTATATAAGAGGGACAACATCATGCTTGAGGCCGTAAGGCGAGAACAAATATGTAGTATCTTCTATATTGTATAAAGGGCTAGGCCATGTTGTTGTAGTTCGTTTTCGTAGATAGGTTGTCTGCAGGCGTAGCTTGGCTTGCTTCAGCACTTGATTATTTGAGTGCAACAACAACGCCTGACTGACACTCACGTCTCAACTGTTGGCTGATGCTTGTTATACGTGTGCAGAAAATATTTTATTTAATGATTTTTTAGCCTGAATTCATTGAAGCATGAAAAAGAAATAAAAGAACAAAACTACCCATATCAGCTGTTAAGCTGTTAATATTTAGTTTTATTTTGAAATTTATAATTTTATATCTGAATATCAAATATTCAGATAATTGGAATCAACTCCATTTCAATTTGGTACATTTTTTTTCTTATTTCAGATTATCGTTTGGTAGTAAGCCAAATTAGCTTATTTTCAGTGAGTGTACTTGATACAAGAATAGCAAGCTTCTTTCTAAGTGCAGCTTTTTATCGTAAACGGTTTTGAAGTTATAGGAATTCGAACATTTTTTTTAGTAAAAGTTTAATCTTTCTACCTCCTTTACAAAAATTTTATACAAAAGTGGGCGTGTCGAAAAAGTGATTTTTTTTTATTTTCAATATTTGAAATTTACACAACATTGTATTCACCTCAACAAAATGCGCCGTTCTAGACTAAATATTTATGAAAATATTACCAGTCCATTTTTGAAAATCTGTTTCTCACCGGTGTAACTGCCATGTGACAAGTTTTTTTTGGAAAAGTCATTAAAATGCAAGGTATGCAACCGATTAAAAGAAAGTTGCGGTTTCGGTTTTGTAACGGGTTGCGGTTTCGGTCCTGGTTTCGCTTTTCAACATTTATTTCGGTTTCGGTTACGGTTTCGGTCCTGGTTTCGTTCTTCAACATTTATTTCGGTTTCGGTCCTGGTTTTGTTCCAGTTTGGGTTTCCAAATAATGCTTCATTCGAATATAGTTCAATTTCCTCTTCCGGAGTTCCGATTTTGAGGTCAAATAGTGTCTTGTAACCTTGCTAAGCCATCTTCCATGAAAAATATTCAGGGTAGCCTCTGGTGAAATAAAATATGTGTCCACAAAAAGAAGATATTAAAAAAAATTCAAAACCGTTTGGAACCGGTTCCGGATTTCGAAACGGTTTTGGTTTCGTTCTTTTTCAGATAAAAATAAAAATTACGGTTGCGGTTTGGATTTTAAAAAATGAATCGGTTTTAATCGATTACGGTTACGGTTTTGGTTTCAGCAGTCCTTGTTAAAAAGACTACCGGAAACAATATAAATACCAAATTGTGTCTCTGTAGCTCATTCTGTCAGTGAATCTTCTCGTTCTATTCACTTTTCGAAAATTCCGCTACTCAAAAATGGGGCGTGGTTATGATTCGAATTCGCAGAATTTCACCGAGATATCTCAACTTTTTTGGAAATTATCCTCTATTTACTCTAAAAACTTTCATATGTATATCAAACTCTGTATCTATCTCGATTAAGTTATTCCGTTACAAACCCTATTTATCTATCTATTATATATAAATGTGCAATGCTTAAAAGTTTTCTCCCTTTTTTGCAATAACCACAATTCTAAGGTATATAAAATTTGATATGTATCGATAGGTCTCACCGAGCAGGGTGTGCGACAACAAACCAAAAATTAAAAAAAAAAAAAGTCACACCACTACAAGTGCTAAACACGCATTCACTTTATAGAGCCGCTGTTATATGTGTATGTAGGTATACTTGCATTGTTGTGCTTGCATTCATTGCAGTTGGTTTGTTGGCAGCAATAATAAACATGAGCCAGCCCGTCAAAGTATATGCGTAGGTAGAAACAGTGTTTACAAAAACAAAATCTGTGCGTGGGTATTCAGAGAAGCAAATGCTTGCTCAGGCATGATGTTTTGAAAAAAAAAAAAGCACAAAGCCCTTCGTGGCTAGACTTAGTGAAATAAAATAAAATGGAAAATTGATAAAACTAAAAAAAGTAAAATAAGAAATAGAAAAGTGATTGAAAGTAAAAAAAGAAATTTGTCGGAAATGAAAGGAAAGGAAAGAATACAAAATAAATAAAAATAAAACAAAATGAAATAAATAAAAGTATAAAATAAAGGAAAGAATGGGAAAGGAAAGGAATGGACAAAAGGAAAATAAAGGTAAGATAAGGTAAGGAACGGAAAAGAAAAAAGGAAGGGAAGAAAGGAAATGTAATGTGGGTAAAGGAGAAGAAAAGAGAGGCAAATAGAGAAAGACAAAGAAAGGAAAGAAGAGAAAAAGAAAGAAAAGAAAAGGTAGCGAGGAGGAAGGTACCGAAAATAAATGAAAAATAAAGGAAAGAAAGGTAATGAAAAGCTAAAAAAAAATAAGTAAAGGACATGAATGGAAAATAAAGAAAACTAAAGGAGTTACGCAAAGGAAAAAAGAAAGTAAGGAAACGGTAGGAAAAGGAAAAGTAGGAAAAGGAAAGGTAAGGGAAGGAAAGGTAAGGAAATAAAGTGAAAGAAAATAAAGGTAAGAAAAAAATAAAAGAAAAGAAATGAAATGAAAAAAAAAAAGTTAATAAAATGACAGGAAACTAAGGGAAACGAAACTAAAGCAAAGGAAACGAAAGGAAATTAAAGAAAAAGAAAATAAAAGGAAAAAAGTAATGTAATGGAAATGGAAAGAAAGGTCAGGTAAGAGAATAAAAGAAACGAAAAGAAAGGAAAATAAAAGAAAAGAACAGAAAACAGGGAAAGAAATAAGGAAAATAAAATCAAATGAAAGAAGAGAAAAGGAAAGAAAAGTAAAAGAAAAGGGTATGGAAGGAAAGAAAAGCAAAAGAAATAAAATGAGATGAAAGGAGAGGAAAGGAAAGGAAATAAAAGCAAAGGAAATGAAAGGAAAGAAATACGTCTGAAGACTACCTATGAAGAATAAATAATTATCAACATTGAAACTATATAACTGAATGGTGTAAAGAGGGAAAAAAGGCAAAAATGAACAGGAATGTATAGAAACCAAAAATATAAAAAATATGAAAAGAATGGCAATTTCAAGATACAGCAAAAAGGTAGGAAAATAAAATAAGCTTTTGTGGGTGAATTTCAACCACTGGGCGAACTCTAGTAAGTAAAATTTGTCTAACGATTCAATCTACGTTCAAAGCTGCTTATCCCTACGCGCTATTTAATTATCCTAAATTCCACTGAATAATAAATTCTTAGCTGCTTAGGAAAAAGTTATATAATTAAAAGTTCTATTAGCTTTAATTTTACATAAACCACCAAAAATGCGAATAAAGAAGCTTTATCATAATGCCTAACAGCAAGAGAAACTGCAGGACTTCAAAGAACGCGTCAGATATGTATAATGTGAGTGAAAAATTATGATTTGAATTTGGTACACAAATGCGCAAGATAATTTCCAGTGACGGACTAAGAAATTGAGAGTTATCTTGAAGAAAATAAAAGATATTACAAAGCAAAAAAATTTGTTTTCTTTCAATCCCGGAATATGGGGCACCCCGCAAAGTACGACATCTCAGGATTAACGACTATACCTACAGGCTATGTAAAAATAAAACGAATATTTACGAAAGAAAGCAATGTCGACAATGCGCTTTATTCTATTATCAGCTTTGCGACTTTAAATTAAAATTATCTTATAATAAGTGTAAAGAATAAAATCCAAAATAATTTGCATATACTTTGGCTGTCATAATTCAAAGACATTTATCTCAATTTCACGCTAAGCTTCTAAATAATTTGCATGCAAAAAGTTGCACGAAAAAAAGACGTGAGTACCAAGTACTTGTGACGATTGATGTGTTATCATGTGTATCCGCACATAACTTTAATTAATTGACTAGTTTTAGGCGTATTTCTTCCTAGCAAATGCGTAAATATTATTCATTGAATTGCCTTCAAAACAACAACACAAATTTGTTTTTTTTTTTTTTCTATCCATGTAAAGTCATCAAAATAATCATATTTAGACCCCGAATGATCCCAAAATGACATCAGTTTGAGCCCGAAATCACCCCCGAGATGATCCTAAAATGAACCCAATACGACCCCAAAATGATCCCAATATGAACATAAAATGACCCCAACATGACCCTAAGATTATCTCAAAATTACCCCGAAATGATCCCAATATGACCCCAAAACTACCCTTACATGATCCCGAAATTATCCCAATATGACCCCAAAATGATCCAGAATTGACCCCAAAAATATCCCAATATGATCTTAAAATGACCAATATGATATCAAGTTACCCTAATATGAACACCGAAATTTTGCAAAAATTACCCTTTCCTTTCCTTCTACTTTCCTTTTTTTCATTTTCTACTTTTATGTTTCATTCTTTCTATTCCATTCTTCTCCCTAACTTTTCTTTCTTTCCTTTGATTTGCCTTTCTTTCCTCCTTTCCTTTCCTTTTTTTCCTTTCCTACCCTTTCCTTTACTTTTCCTTCCTTTCCTTTTCTTTCCTTCCTTTCCTTTCCTTTCCTTCCTTTTCTTTCCTCACCTATTATTTCCCTTCAATCCCTTAACTTTAATTTTCTTTTCTCTTACACTTACATCTCACACTTATCTTACATTTACAAGAACAAAATACATACCCCCTTATTCATAAAAAATATAAAAGGTTTAATAAGCTCTTATAATTCAAAATTTGTATGAAAATTTAATTTTAAAAGGCTTCATAAACCTATTTTATTTTTTATGAATATGGGGGATAGAATGTAAATTTTTCTGGATAGACCCCCAGCGCAAAGATGTTTACACATAAAAGAGATGTGGGTAGAAATGTCTGGGAAGTTTAGTATGTGAAGGTAGGAGTAGAGTTTTGTCAGAAACGGAAGCAGAAAGAATACCAGCAACTACATGGCGCTTCTCATGCGCGAATCTCTGGTGAATGAGTAGCGTGTCGGTTTTTGTTGCTGTTTGTTGCATAATCCGAAGGATTAAATCGTCGCATGCAAGCATTCTAGCAGTGTTGTTGAATATTGTTGCTCACCACAAATTATAGAGGCTTGCATTGGAATATTGTATGCTAAATATACTTCTACTGGTAGATTGGAGTATTTGCAGTGTTCATCATGCAAAATAGCTAGCGTTTCACCGCTACACCACAATCGCACTTGTAGTTGCGCCTTAATCAGAACAACATGTGGTAAAGACGACAAATGCTGGTATGTGGTTTACTGTTCTGTTCTGATACGATATCGAGTTATTAGGTTTGTCGAGAATGGATTTTATGGAATGAAAAAAAAAATATATATATATATATACATATAAATAAAAAAAGAAATAAAAAAAGAAGATACAAAAATTATAAAAAATTAGATGGAATAATAAAAAAATAGTATAAAATAATAATTTAATTAGGTAAAATAAAAGAAAAAGAAATGCAATAAAATAAAAAAAATGTTAAGTAGATTTAATAATAAAATAAAATAAAATAAAATAAAATAAAATAAAATAAAATAAAATAAAATAAAATAAAATAAAATAAAATAAAATAAAATAAAATAAAATAAAATAAAATAAAATAAAATAAAATAAAATAAAATAAAATAAAATAAAATAAAATAAAATAAAATAAAATAAAATAAAATAAAATAAAATAAAATAAAATAAAATG
>CAXKVI010000005.1:110733118-110760618 GCA_964058755.1 Campiglossa producta
AATAATGCTTCCCCCAATCAATTTTTTGTTGATATCTGCATGTACAGACATCGACCTGTTACAATTTTATTATATGTAGAGATTACTTTATATTATTTAATATATTTTATTTTAATTGTTTTAATTTTATTTTATTTTATTTTATTCTATTTTATTTTATTGTATTTTATTTTATTTTATTTTATTTTATTTTATTTTATTTTATTTTATTTTATTTTATTTTATTTTATTTTATTTTATTTTATTTTATTTTATTTTATTTTATTTTATTTTATTTTATTTTATTTTATTTTATTTTATTTTATTTTATTTTATTTTATTTTATTTTATTTTATTTTATTTTATTTTATTTTATTTTATTTTATTTTATTTTATTTTATTTTATTTTTATTTTATTTTATTTTATTTTATTTTATTTTATTTTATTTTATTTTATTTCATTTTGTTTTATTTTATTTCATTTTAATTTAATTTTTTTTATTTTATTTTATTTTATACCAGCCTGCAAAAAACTGTATATATATAAATATTTGCAGTTTCATAAAAACGCTGATGAAGTTCATAAAATTGTCTCTTCACATTAAAATATTACCTTAGGCTAAGCTCATCGTAAATATCCACGGAGTTTTGCGTAAATATCTAGTTAAGTTTATTTTTTTTCTTCCCAAACTTTTTGCACAGCCGCAGCATGAACAAGCAATTTTTTGCTTAACGAAACGCCAACCGACATGTCTATTTGTACAACGTAAAGTTTATTTGTTTAAATTTGCAAATGGTTTGTGGCGTTGTATTTGTGCTTAACAGTTTGTTTTGCTATAAAAAATTACTCGTTGATTAATGGCAAGTAGTGACATTGCCACTAAATGCGTTAAACTCAAGCTTTATTTCAATGACAAAAAAAACAAGAGAGGACTAGATTGTCCCAATACTTTATAGCGGTCATAAATTGGACAGCACTAACGAAAATTGTTGGAACAAATTCTTATACATTAATATGTGTCAAACAACTCAGTTGTACAAGCATTCTTTGAAATGTATGTTTCTTTCAGCTTTATTTTGTTTCACTTTTGAATATTTCACCAAAAATTCCAGCACTAACTTGACTTAACGACCACCCAGTCAATACTATTTTTCACACTAAACTTTTTTTGCTCGAATTTGAGTGTATCTGGCTTTTCTCTTTATCTTTTCCTTTTACTGTCAAATAACTAACCGGATATCAAACATTTCCGTTTTGGCTGCAACCCACTGCACAGCTAAATGCATAAGTTTAACTCTTTGCTCTGCCAATCAGATGTCAGCCTATTGACCAATGTTCTTTACTTTTGGTGATTTATTCCATATGCAATTTTTATTTGGTTTTTCTAACACGCAAAAACTTCTGTCGAAAAACTTATAAATTCTACGTTTTTGTGTACATAACGTCCTTTATCTAAGTAAGTATGTACATATGTATGTATATGAGTATGTACATGTGTCCTTCTATTCCTATAAACTCTTTAAATGCATATTTTCTAAATTTTTGTACTACTCAGTTGTTTTCGTTTGCATTGCAACGAGAAAGAAGAACAATAATATCAAATACCACAAATTTTCGGTTAAAATATTCAAAGATTAAAATTTTAAAAGTTCTAAAACTTTTTTTCTTCAGACCTTGAAAATAATAATGCGTATAGCTAAATCCATTTGATTAGTCTACCCATTTCATACAATCAGCAACTTCGTCACAGATAATAACTTACTTACCAAAAACCTAATGAGTTAATTTTTCTTACAAATCATATCTTCAAGTTATCCCTGTATGTATAATAGGGTGATTAAAAAAAAAATGTCGACTTGGTCTTACCCCCTAAAAAGTTAGGTATTGATGAGAAAATAAGCCTTGCAAAAAATTAGCGCTCTACCTTAACCCTTAGGGGTGGCTATTTTTTTCGTCCTTTTCCATACATTTTGTATGGGGAAAATGGCATTTTTTTTAAAGTGAATTTTCTTTCAATTTTTGGAACTTTTTTCAAAATATTTTTGCTTACTCTTAAAGTAGAAGCTTTGAAGCTTCCAAAATGGTATGCCAATATGTATGTGTGTGCAATAGTACAAAACTCAGTCACTTTCCAATGGCTGTATTTATATTAATTGTTAAGATAATCGCACATGGCTTACCATTTTGAAAGCTTCAAAGCTTCAACTTTAAGAGTATGTAAAAATATTTTCAAAAAAGTTTCAAAAATTAAAAGAAAATTCACTTTGAAAAAAAAAAAATGTCTATTTTCTCCATACAAAATGTATGGGAAAGGGCGAAAAAAATAGCCACCCTAAGGGTTAAGTTAGAGCGCTAATTTTTTGCAAGGCTTATTTTCTCATCAATACCTAACTTTTTAGGGGGTAAGACCAAGGGGACATTTTTTTGAATCACTCTAATATACCTACTTGATATAAGCTCAAATACTTTTACAATTCTTCTTTGCATGAATTATTTATGATGGTAAGATGACCTTTTGGGGTACAGCGAACCTCACTTTCATAACAAAAATGTACGACGTAATAGAAAATAGTCTCAGCGCAACTGTAACTGATAACGTTAAGTGTTAAAGGCTATAAAAATTCACTTTATATTTGTTGGCCAATAAGGCAATAATATAAAAAAATAAGTAGAGAGACTGCTTTAACGACTCAAGAATAACAGGCTATTGAGATAAGTTGAAGTGTTAGAGCCAAACCGGCAAATTTGAATGCAAGAAACAAAATTGTTTCAGTTTTATTGAGTTAATCTTAATCCAATTTGATTAAATTTAATTTATTTTAATTAAATTCAATTTCAAATTCATAACAAAGTAAAGGTGACTTTTTATAAAGGTGACTTTTTCTCAAATGAATTTGACTTCCAATAAATTTGAGTTCTAACAAATCTGTTCTAATAAATTTGTCGTTTAGGTGACTTCTCGTAACAGAGGCTTTGGTCGATTTTTTGTGTCAAATTTGTCAAAGCAAATGTATTTAAAATAGTTGAAGCTCTAAAACATAAAAATACTTACATGAAAAGCCAATTCTACTTATTTTCTACTACAACTCTTTAAAATTCTTCAATCATTCAACCCATCCCCATTCATACTTACTTCTAAAAATATATCCTTTTTAACTTCTTATTATTTACTTTCATTTATGTGCAGTTGTTCAGCTTCGATTAAGCTCGTTATGAGCTCAAATCAGCCATAAAAATGTACTCAATAAAAAAAATATTTATTATAAAAATACAACTCTTGTGGCATGATTTCAGTGCCGGCATTCAGCTCTTTATAAAAACAAGGACAAATAATCTTTGTTTCGCTTCAGTGGGCTCTATAGCGACCAATTTCCTAATTGGTGGCTCGTTATAGCGTAGATAATTTCATTTATGAACTTTTGACTTTTCAACCAATAGACAGACCATTGTGACACAATGCGGCCTAGCGTCGACATTTGCTTATTGTTCTTCCCACATGGAAATGGCAAACTAGTCAGAAAAGGTACTAGTTTCTGACTAGCAATTTTCGAAAAATACCAACTAGTCACAAAGGTCGTATCTGAGGCCTTTTTTATTAACTTTGCAAGTGAAAGCGTTCGCAATTTGATACACGCCATATACGACAGTCCCGTTACTAAAACAAAGCAGTTGGTAGCTAACAGTAGTGTGAAACTAAAGTACCAGCTTGAACTAGTTGGTTTTACTGCATGGTAAGGGACACACATTATTACATACAAAAGTATGTACGTCTTTCTTTCTTTGATTTGCTTGTGATTATTTGCCATTTATTGCCAAGTTTTAGATTTTGTACACATATTTCTTTATGGCCTTCTTTACAAGCAATATTTGTTGCTGTTTTATATACTGCTGCTTGTTGTCCTCTGACTTCATATCCGTTTCTAATAAGTCTCATGCTTGTCATATAATGCCTTCCCTTGTGTTTGTATATAATTAACTCAAACGTTCAAGAACTTTATTGGCCTCTTGTTTATCGTTTTTAAAATTTCTTAGTTAGTAAAAAGTCACCTTTATAAAAAGTCACCTTTATAAAAAGTCACCTTTATAAAAAGTCACCTTTATAAAAAGTCACCTTTATAAAAAGTCACCTTTATAAAAAGTCACCTTTATAAAAAGTCACCTTTATAAAAAGTCACCTTTATAAAAAGTCACCTTTTTAAAAAGTCACCTTTATAAAAAGTCACCTTTATAAAAAGTCACCTTTATAAAAAGTCACCTTTATAAAAAGTCACCTTTATAAAAAGTCACCTTTATAAAAAGTCACCTTTATAAAAAGTCACCTTTATAAAAAGTCACCTTTATAAAAAGTCACCTTTATAAAAAGTCACCTTTATAAAAAGTCACCTTTATAAAAAGTCACCTTTATAAAAAGTCACCTTTATAAAAAGTCACCTTTATAAAAAGTCACCTTTATAAAAAGTCACCTTTATAAAAAGTCACCTTTATAAAAAGTCACCTTTATAAAAAGTCACCTTTATAAAAAGTCACCTTTATAAAAAGTCACCTTTATAAAAAGTCACCTTTATAAAAAGTCACCCTCATTAAAAGTAAAGAAACATTTTAAATTCCGACTAGATCGTCTAAACGTCGCTATATATCTTCTTAAGACTAAGGTATGGTAACCCGCTTAAAATAGCCCCTGCGGGTTAGGGGTTTAGGATATGCCCGAGGTAGGCATACCGGTCGTAAGAAGCGACTAATATGCACATAGGTAATGACGTGCTACTCGATGGTTGATCTACGGATATGATTCCTCTCACCTCTCATTACCTATCTTCTTCTTCCTCACGGATGGAGGACAGTAGGGCAGTACCGCAAGGGAGTACCGCAGCGTACCGGGGTGATATCCGGCCAAGGACTGTCAACTTCGGCATCACTCCCCACAACCTTCGGGGAGTGTTTTGCTGTTAACAACAACATCAACAACAATCGCTTAAAATTTTGAAATCATCTTCATTTTAAAATCTAAGCCGAGAAAACATTATGGAAGGCGAAGATTTCCTTATCTGACTCTTAAACTGTTTGTTTTTCATATTATTATTTCAATTAAACTATATCGACTATTCTTTTTTATCTATACAACTAGTAATAGCACTTTATTTTATTTACTTCGATTGTCCTTGATTAGTCAGTGAAATGCCTGAAATGTGAAAATTACACAAATCGATATCACTTTATTACTAAAAATGTTTTTGGAAAGTCAGTGATGAAACATTAAATATGTAAGCTTAAACAACAATAAGCTTGTTATGATGCTTTTATGTGCTGTTATTCCGGTTATTGAGTTTACTCACATTTCAACAAAGAAGTTATAGGTTTGAATGAGTAAGTCGGAAGGGTCAAACATTTTTTCGGAACCGTTTTTTTTTCAACTAATCTTTAATAAGCAAAATCAGTTTTTGTAGCTGTAGAAAGATTTTGCTTACCGATCAGTTGTCTCATGAAAATAAAATGAGAAATAAGTAAATGATGCGAATAAGAAAATGTTTGCCAAAATTGCTTAAATAATAAATAACTTGTCGTGATTATTGATGGGAATATTGGGTCGCCATACCATATAATCCTCCGTAAAACTAATTACCCGAGCTATGGGAGTTTATATCAAAACTTTTCTTGCTGAGACGATTATATAACTGAATGTCTGCCAACTTTGCAAATATCTATTAAATATATACATATATGTACGTACATTAGAGCGTACCAAAAATGTCCGGAAAAAAGTTTTGGTTTGAAATTTGATATTCATGATATGTGCATTGGTATAGGATAACGGTAGCCGGTGCAGATTTTTGGTTAAAGTAGAAGCTAACAGCTTATGCTAAGTTCGCAAAAAACTAAGTTCGAAATATAGGTATATGATTTTAATATTTTGCCCATTTATAACAGACTGTGTAACAAATCTCCGTTATTGAATTTGTATAAGGATAACAGGATGCTTTACAAGGATATTAAAAAAAATGTATTCTGAAAATGTCATTGGAATTTCAAAAGTGTTTTAGTAGATTGCGTAACAATGTGTTTTGTAGCAAAAATAATTGCAAGTTTCGCACCCATCGTGCACTTTTTATAGGTCAAAGTAAGAAAAGTTCAGATGAAACTTATTCAAGTTTTGAGTGATATATCCGAAGCGGATTGCGTTTTCGAAATATGACTTACACTACGTTCAGACCCTCATTTATGATGATTAATGAACTCAAAGTTTTTGAGTTACTTAGGCACATTTGTCGATACCTAAATATGACCTTAATTTGGAACATTATTAATTTCATATTAGATATTGTCTAACTCTTAGACGGATTATGTCATTTGTGATGCAATGCTTATCAACAAAAAAGAAAAATAAATAAATTGAGTTTACAACTTTTGCTGAGCCATGCGACAGCTATGCGTAATACGGATTAATTTGAAAACTTTTGTATATTTCTTTACATATGTTTGTATTCGCACACTCGATTGGAGCTCGCCTAAGAAGTTAACTTTAAACAAGTTTGCGTCTTTCTTTTCGATAAATGAACTGAGTTCAAGGTTGTTGTTGTTGTTGTTGTTGTTGTAGCGAGGTGTAGCCCTGCCTAAATGTCAGACAGGGTCACCTCGAGTGTATTGCTCTTGGCCGGGTCGATATAAGAAAACGGCCCGGGTCGTTTCGGCACGATGGGTACAGCACAAGTACTGGTACCGTTCTCGTAGAACCGGCAATACAAGAAACTAGCCGTGTAGGCTATGTAGGTCATTTAGCGTTACCCAGGGTACACCAACTGGGAGGCGACCTACTTTTACACCCCGTTATTCAAGGCTGCTTTCAAATGAATCGTGATCTTTGTATTGTGAAAAATATGTACCCCTTTGATGAGGTACAACCTAAGTGATTTTTTTTTTTGCTTAAACTACAATCTGGGGAGTAGATGCTCAAGCATGAGCGATTACCATGAATGAATCAATCTTAAAAGTTTTTATTTACTCAGTCACTTCAAGTATTACTTGGCGAGAAAACATTTTTCTTCTTCATTTTGACGCTGGTGGTATTAGTTTTACTTAGCGGCTTGCTAGAGGTAGTAATACACATTTGACAACTTCATCATACATTGACACGTTTTATTTTCGTGACATACACTGAACCAAAAAAGTTCATGTTTCCAAAGAAAAAGTACATGGATTTTAAGAATTGTTCATCAAAACCTCTCCAAACAACATTTTCTTAGAAATTTAAGAATCATAAATGCAACTTTTTTTTAAAAAACATGCACGTTTTTGGTTTAGTGTAGAAAATGCTCATTGCTGAGGAACTTTTACTCTGAACTTACTATTAATAACAAATACCGAACTTTTGTTCATCCATTTAATCTATTACTTGTACATACCGCCATATATTAAACTCATTGCTTCCCTTCTATTCCTAGTCTCGGTTTCATTAGCTTTCCCCCAGTAGATAAAGTGATTTATTATTGCCTCTACAATGGCAACTGTGCCAACAATAATTTGGCACTAGATGTGCAATTTAGTCTTGGATATTACAACATTGATATTTCCTCTTAAGATTCCTCTCCAGCTCCACTCTACTCTACTTGCTATTACATCAACATGTAACTATTCTCTCAAGGTTTATTTAAGACGTCACGTTTAACTTATGTTAAGCACCAATCGCTTTTGACGCATATGGTGTCCCCAAGGATACATTTCACATTTAGGTCTACTCAATTACAGTCAAATTCTATACAGACATAGTTACTTACTTGCATGAGTATATTTTCAAGTAACTATGTAGCACAGTCAGTAATGAGAGTGTGGCTCCTAAAGTGCTAAGCAATCTTCGTAAGTCATTTAGAGATGTTGTCCATCACTTGGCCACCTTAGATATTGACAACATTGAAAGTGACTACTTAATTTATGTATATGCAGACATACACACACATACTGCGACATATATATGTACTCTCGTGAACTTCTACTAGCTTTGTTTGTTTGCTTAAATATTCTAATGTGTTTGATTTAGTTTTGGCCATTCTTTGGGAATCATTCCTGAATATCGATTACGTTCAATTTCTTTAGAAAATATTTACTTGCTTTTAATTGTATGACTGACTTTCAGCACCACCATCTTCCCCTAGCTCATTTTGTATGGAATTGAGCGCCATTGTTCATTTCATGAACTTTAATTGATTCTTTATTCGAATTCAATTGTAAGTGGTTTTATCTGCAGCTCAAGTCGATTTATTTCTGGCGTTGAAGTAAATAAACTTAAATGACCAGGGCATTATCTTCATCATCTTCTTCTTTAACTATTTCTTCATATTTTTATTTTATTTGCACTTGTCTGTATTTAAAGATACATATTGACTGAACGTTGGATAATAATCACAATTTATTTAAATTCATTTAATGGCTGGTACCATGGAGATTGGTGGAAGTAAATAGGTCATATTAAATCTTTAAAGTTTAAGATCTTGTAACTTTTTGCAACTTACAAAGTTTTGATAATAAAATAGAGTAAAATAAAAAAATTAATAAAATAAAATAAAATAGATAGATAAAATAAAAAAAAAAAAACAAAATAAATAAAATAAAATAAAATAAAATAAAATAAAATAAAATAAAATAAAATAAAATAAAATAAAATAAAATAAAATAAAATAAAATAAAATAAAATAAAATAAAATAAAATAAAATAAAATAAAATAAAATAAAATAAAATAAAATAAAATAAAATAAAATAAAATAAAATAAAATATAATAAAATAAAAGAAAATAAAATAAAATAAAATAAAATAAAATAAAATAAAATAAAATAAAATAAAATAAAATAAAATAAAATAAATTAAAATAAAATAAAATAAAATAAAATAAAATAAATTAAAATAAAATAAAATAAAATAAAATAAAACAAAATAAAATAAAATAAAATAAAATAAAATAAAATAAAATAAAATAAAATAAAATAAAATAAAATAAAATAAAATAAAATAAAATAAAATAAAATAAAATAAAATAAAATAAAATAAAATAAAATAAAATAAAATAAAATAAAATAAAATAAAATAAAATAAAATAAAATAAAATAAAATAAAATAAAATAAAATAAAATAAAATAAAATAAAATAAAATAAAATAAAATAAAATAAAATAAAATAAAATAAAATAAAATAAAATAAAATAAAATAAAATAAAATAAAATAAAATAAAATAAAATAAAATAAAATAAAATAAAATAAAATAAAATAAAATAAAATAAAATAAAATAAAATAAAATAAAATAAAATAAAATAAAATAAAATAAAATAAAATAAAATAAAATAAAATAAAATAAAATAAAATAAAATAAAATAAAATAAAATAAAATAAAATAAATTAAGATAAAATAAAATAAAATAAAATAAAATAAAATAAAATAAAATAAAATAAAATAAAATAAAATAAAATAAATTAAAATAAAATAAAATAAAATAAAATAAAATAAAATAAAATAAAATAAAATAAAATAAAATAAAATAAATTAAAATAAAATAAAATAAAATAAAATAAAATAAAATAAAATAAAATAAAATAAAATAAAATAAAATAAAATAAAATAAAATAAAAATAAAATAAAATAAAATAAAATAAAATAAAATAAAATAAAATAAAATAAAATAAAATAAAATAAAATAAAATAAAATAAAATAAAATAAAATAAAATAAAATAAAATAAAATATAATAAAATAAAATAAAATAAAATAAAATAAAATAAAATAAAATAAAATAAAATAAAATAAAATAAAATAAAATAAAATAAAATAAAATAAAATAAAATAAAATAAAATAAAATAAAATAAAATAAAATAAAATAAAATAAAATAAAATGAAATAAAATAAAATAAAATAAAATAAAATAAAATAAAATAAAATAAAATAAAATAAAATAAAATAAAATAAAATAAAATAAAATAAAATAAAATAAAATAAAATAAAATAAAATAAAATAAAATAAAATAAAATAAAATAAAATAAAATAAAATAAAATAAAATAAAATAAAATAACATAAAATAAAATAAAATAAAATAAAATAAAATAAAATAAAATAAAATAAAATAAAATAAAATAAAATAAAATAAAATAAAATAAAATAAAATAAAATAAAATAAAATAAAATAAAATAAAATAAAATAAAATAAAATAAAATAAAATAAAATAAAATAAAATAAAATAAAATAAAATAAAATAAAATAAAATAAAATAAAATAAAATAAAATAAAATAAAATAAATAAAATAAAATAAAATAAAATAAAATAAAATAAAATAAAATAAAATAAAATAAAATAAAATAAAATAAAATAAAATAAAATAAAATAAAATAAAATAAAATAAAATAAAATAAAATAAAATAAAATAAAATAAAATAAAATAAAATAAAATAAAATAAAATAAAATAAAATAAAATAAAATAAAATAAAATAAAATAAAATAAAATAAAATAAAATAAAATAAAATAAAATAAAATAAAATAAAATAAAATAAAATAAAATAAAATAAAATAAAATAAAATAAAATAAAATAAAATAAAATAAAATAAAATAAAATAAAATAAAATAAAATAAAATAAAATAAAATAAAATAAAATAAAATAAAATAAAATAAAATAAAATAAAATAAAATAAAATAAAATAAAATAAAATAAAATAAAATAAAATAAAATAAAATAAAATAAAATAAAATAAAATAAAATAAAATAAAATAAAAACAAGTAAGGAAGTCTAATGATACATTTACACTGGACCGCTTTTGGCGAAGTTATTTCGAGAATGTTTGTCCGCAGAATGAATTTGTTTGCCAAATTAGACGAATTTAATTTAATTTGACCTAATTTGGTGATCAAATTCAATCTGCGGATGAATGGTCTCGAAAAAACTTGGCCAAACGTGACGCATTTGGTGCAGTGTAAAGTGGTAGTTTTCATATCGTTCTCGAAAAATTTCATTTCGGAAGTGGGCGTGGTTGGGAAGCGATTTCGTCCAATTACATCATCGTTCTACCGTAATCAGTTTAAAAGTTATGAGCCGAGAATAACGCGGAACCTTTTAACATTGAAAAAATTCCGTTACGAACTTTTTTAACATCAACATTTTTTTTCATTTCACTCCCACCGCCAAGGTCTGCGATAAAATCTATGCAATAGCTTAAAAAAAAAAAAATAAAAAAAAAATAAAATAAAATAAAATAAAATAAAATAAAATTAAATAAAATTAAATAAAATAAAATAATATAAATAAAAAACCCAGTGTTGCCACCTACTCCAAATTTGTATATGTATGTATGTATATATGTATGCAGTTCGGATGTACTTGCCAATAGAAAGTAATTACAGCGTTGTCACCTAATTGAAACTTTTAAAAGTTTAGAAAGGTGATTCAATAAGGGTATCACATGAAAATTTGATTATGTAGTATTTCAACAAAATATTTTCTTCAGTTAAAATGTCGGTTACATGATTGTGAAAAGCCAATCGAGTGTACATGTAGGCCGAACAAATTAAGATTCTAAGGAAAATATTCGCTAGCCAGGCGAAGTAACGAACATGATCAAGCCCTTTTCAGGTTTCACTCAAAACTAAATCTCTATATTATTTGTATTTGAAACGGATTTTATTCCACTCTTGAATAATATTGATCTTTAAAGAAAAAGCGGTAGATTGTATGGTTCCACACTTGTCGCGCATTTTTTTTCATGGCATGCTGTATACCTCCTCCTACCTCCTACACCAGATTTGAAATGTAAGTAAAAATTGCATGAAAAGCCAAGTAAAATGTGATGACAGTACGCAGCACCGAATGAAGCTGAGTCAACAATTTTATTCATTTTCTAGTTACACATTCGATTTCGTTTGAACACGGAAGCATACACTAATCCCGCGTGGCATTGTGGCATCGTACTTTGCTTTCTTGTCTTCAACAAACAAATGCATTCTTCGCACTAAAACTTTTATTTTAGTTTTTACTTTAGTGGCATGCCATAGTTTCCTCTATCAATTCTTGCAACACATGCATGGATGGGTGTGTTGTGTGTGGGTTCTACGCATGTAGACATTGGCTATAATTCGATTTTGCATCAGATTACAAAATTCAATTTCACATTCAATCGAATGAATTTTCTTATTCTGTCTCAAAAGTGCTAAGAAATTGTTGGTTTGCTTGCTCGATCTTTTGGTGGGTGGAGTCAATCAAACTGTGCGTCAATAGTGATGGTCGGTCTTTGATTACAATTTACTTGTTTTCTAACAGTTGCACGAACAAATCCTTATCCAACGTGGATATGCAAGTGTCCTATATAGTTAGAGGTATATATGTATTGTGCTAGTCTTGTGCCTTCAGCAATTGTTTTTCACATCATTCCCACTTGCAGGTATCTATTACATATTCGCATGAACTCTCTCGTTTGTAGATAGATTTTATTTTTATACTGATTTGATTTACCTACTACTTTTTTCAAGTGTATCAAATACACATTCCATTTACTCGTATGAAAAACTAAATCAATACAAGCACAATGTCAACAATTGTAAAGATAGCTAACAAATTTGTTGGTCAGTATATTTTCAATGATTGATACAAAGGTTTACCAAGAGAGAAAGGTATGCAGCATGCAATACAACACCAGATTAAATTGGGAAAGTAATCCAATAAATTAGGTAGCTTTATGCATGAGATATGCAAATAAAAATGTAAAAGTTAATAAGTTTGCAATATGTCATGCATATGAAATATCAATATTAGGGTAGGCCTAATAAAAACGATTTTCGTCTTTTTCAAAGGGCCCATAGAAAATCGAATTCCTATTCAAATATGGAGCATAATTACCAAGTATGGGCTTTTGTGCCTCATCGCCGTTTTTCATTTTCAGGAAGAGCTTTTATGTAAATTAATATATCTTTTCAATCAAAAATCGTACAGCCAAATTTTTTTTACCCCGGTATTTGAAATCCATAAGGTTTTGTAAAACGTTTTGTAGCTCAAAAACATTGAAACATTAGGGGGATTCATCAAACCTTATAAGTTTACGAAATGCGTAAGTTTATACATTTATCAGCTCAGTTAGATAGGCGGCGATATGAAGTTTTGATTGAGTGTAAAATTTTTAGAAAATGGCTGATGATGCAATTGCAATTATGCAACGGAAATAGGAATTGTAGCCGACTTTCGGGCTCATGTTGCAGACTTTCAGGCGTAGGCGATTTTCACCACGATGTTTACCTGTACAAATCAAATAAGAGGTGAAATTCTAGGATCTAGCTAAGATTGCACAAATTGTAAAAGTTGAGCTGAGCAATTCATGGCTGTTGCCACTTATGTCGGTTAAAATAAGATAATTTCAAGCGGGATTACCACTTAAAGTTGCCAAATAACCACAATTTATTTATTTTTTCGTATATCTCGGGAACTGCTTGACCGTTTCGGATAAAATTTGGCATAGAGACAATTTGATTCATTCTAAGATTATATGCATGGGTGCTGTCACTTAGTGAGGTTTACAGGGTTGCCACCTATCCCAATTTTTTTTTAAATATAGAGCTAGATATGCGAATAGAGTTTGCCACCTAGGGTTTCCACCTGACCTTTTGAATTTTTCATTCTTACGGCGAACCTAAGCTCTCTCTCTCTCTTATTGCTCTTTAACCACTTTTTTATGTCTATTTTAACCGGACTAACTGTAAAGCATAATATTCCTGAATGGGGTGGGGTTACCACCTAGAAGCGAAATATCTTTATATCTTGGGGTGTAAGAGTAGGTCGCCTCCCTGTTGGTGCACCCTGGGTAACGTTAAATGACCTACATGGCCTACACGTCTAGTTTCTTGTATTGCCGGTTCTACGAGAACGGTACTAGTACTAGTGCTGTACCCATCGTGCCGAAACGACCCGGGCCGTTTTCTTATATCGACTCGGCCAAGAGCAATACACTCGGGATGACCCTGTCTGACATTTAGGCAGGGCTACACCTCGTTACAACAACAACATCTTTATAAAAACGACGTGACATGTTCCTGAAAAATTATTTATATGGGTTATATTCTACAATCTAAACTCTTATTCATTAAGCTATTGCTTGTAATTTTTTTAGAATTAATTGATTATTTTAGCTTTTCCATCTAATCTCGCCTTAATACCGTGCATTTTGTGTCTCCTCATGCTGCCAGCAATGCAATTAATTTTTTCGGTTATCATGGTATTAGTCAAGCGTTACCGAGAAAGGAAATAAAGCAGCAAATATAAGAGGACTTTTCAATGCGCCCTTTGAATTTAATAAATTGCATTTTAAGGTTGTTTCAATGTACATTTAGAAGCCAAATCAGGTATTACAAAAAAAGAAAAATAGCAAGAACGAACTTATAATCTAAATTCAGAGAAAATAAAAAAAAAAACAAGTCAAAGCTTGACCACAACTCACAGCAAGTTTAGTTTGAGTTTGAGTTTTTGCTCTGACGTTGATACGCTCACAAACACATAGTACTTAATACACCCAGCACACATATCAATGTACCTACCTATCAGCTTACCTACAATCCGATTAGCATATGTCATATGAAGCAATCGATTAGATACAGTTACATTGGTATCTTATTGGAATTGATAGAGTGGGTGTTTGCTCAACCCGCATAGTTTTATTCATTTAACCTCAAACCCCAAAATTCACTAACCAATCACCACAAAAACCAACAAGTCTATTTCATCAATTGATCGTTTCTTCGTCGATTGCCTTTTCACGTGCTCTGCCTGTTACCGACATATTGATGTGATTCTAATCATGTTGGTTATTCCAAAAACAATCCCAGCTGTGTCAGCAGTTCACTCGTTTGTATCGAGACTTTTCTAATGTCCAATTATCTAACCCAACACGGTCATTTTTAGAAATTTCTACTTATAAAAGATTTGGTATTCACTTTGTTGCTTTGCTACAACTCTGTTCGAAATGGTTGGTCACTTCACTTGTCCACATTGACCAAATGCTCTGGTGGAAATGCTTGCAGCACTTTTGTTATTTGGATATATGTTGGTAACTTTGCTATTTGTTTATTAATCTTCCTTTTAATATTTCCCTACGTGTGGTATCTTGGCATTTATTTTGCAACGTTTTTATGATGTTTTTACTTGATTAAGCAGCTTAAATAAGAAATGTTCAAAGAGTTGCCAGTTTCGTCATCATTTCAAGTACATATATGTACATATACCAGGGTGATTCAAGTAAAAAATAAATACGCGTGTAGCCAGTACACGTGAAGGAAGTTAACTTCTTAAATTCAGAAATAACGAAATATGAATATGGTGTATTAGAGATTGGTGTAGATTCACAATTTCTCACTTCCGGGAAGTGGACCAGGGAACTTATCAATTCGAAAATATCTTATACACGGTGCGTTTTCCTTCAAGTTCGGTACGTGGATAGAGTTATGCCTAAATTAACAGTGGCCAATACGAATGGGATATAGAGGAAGAGTGGCGTGGTAGAAGGAAAGAGGGGAATTAAGATAAAATGGGAGGCAGATAGTGTGAAGGCGAAGAAAGATACGAAGGAAAGTTGTAAAAAGGGTTGTAAACTGCGGTTAGTTGGTAACCCTAAGTGGCAACCCTGCGTGAAATTGTCATATTTGGAATACGGCCGAAAATACTTTTCATTTGATAACCATATTGGCATATCTAGCTCTATATAAAAAATAAGGATTGGTGGCAACCCTGTAAACCGCTCTAAGTGGCAGCACCCATTTATATAATCTTATAATGAATCAAATTTTCTATATGCGAAATTTTATCCAAATCGGTCAAGCAGTTCCCGAGATAAACGAAACAATTATTTAATTGCAGTTAGGTGGCAACCCTAAGTGTTAACCCTGCTTGAAATTATCTTATTTGAAATACGGTCGAAAACACCTTTCATTTTATACCCATACTGGCATACCTAGCTCTAAAAAAAAATTGGAATAGGTGACAACCCTGTAAACACCCATGAATTCTGCTCGGCCTAACTATTACAATTTGTGCAATGTTGGCTAGATCCTAGAATTTCACCTCCTATTGGATTTGCACAGCTAAGCATAGTGCTGAAAATCGCCTATGCCTGAAAGTCTGCAACATACGACTGAAAGTGGGCTACAATTTATATTTCCGTTGCATAGTTTCCGTTGCATCATCAGCCATTTTCTCAAATTTTACTCTCAATCAAAACGTTATATTACCGCCTAAGTTAACTTCAAAAATTGTTTTTTTTCGGTCTTACCCCCTGAAAAGTTAGAAAGAAGAAAATAAGCCTTGCAAAAAATTAGCGCTGTAACTTAACACTTAAGGGTGGCTACTTTTTTTGCGCCCTTTCCCATACAATTTTTTTCAAAGTGATTTTTCGCATAATTTTAAAAAAAATTTTTTTCAAAAAACCTACAAATTCTCAAAGAGGAGGCTTTGAAGTTTTCAAAACGGTAAGAAGTGTGCGATTATCTTAACTATTATAGCTGTAATTATTTTATTTGTTAAGGTTTTGGAAACTTCAAAAGTAGGAAAAAATTATTGTGCCGTGCCTAAAAGTATGCAGCGGTTTCGACATGAATTGGAAATTTTAACATGGGTACAAAACCGAAAAAATTGCCCACTTTTTAGACTCTTTTTTTAGCGAGCGCGATTCAGTGTTTCCCCAATTTGTATTCGCTGCTGGCTAGCAGGGGATAAGATAAGTTTTTCCAATACTAACGTTACAAGGATGCATACTTTTAGGCACTTATTTTTTCCATACAAATCCATTTTTCACCAACTTTTTTGTGTGGTGAACTTTTGAAAAATTCATAGATACCTAGGTCGTTTCAAACTGAACAAAGCTCGAGACTTGCATTTAAGCACAAAAAACAGTTTTTATTTTTATTGATTTCGTTTTCGCTGTATTGAAAACCGAGACAGCCCAATACTGACATACAAATAAAAAAAATTGTTTGGCAGTTTCATTATTTTATTGACCACTTGCAATTTACGAAATAATCAAAACTTATGCTCAGAAGTGGTTGCTTTTCATCATAATTTTTCGCTATTCACTTGAGAATTATCAGTAAGAGAGAATTCATACAGATTGGGAAATTAAATTCGTTTTTTTTTAGAAATCACCAGTGTTTGAATTATGTACCAAAAAGTGCGCCTAAAGGTATGCACTACAGCAGGGACAGTGGTCGGTCGTTGTAGGTTTTTTGTTTATAGATCCCTATGAGCTTTGGTTTTTACATATTTACTACGATGAGGTTGCCATATCTAACTTAACATCTCAATTGTCTTCATAGTTCACGGCACTCTAGCTCAAGGCTTCTCTACTGCCGAATGGACCATGCTAAGATCTGCGTAAAGCTCGTTCAGCTCATCGTTAAATCTCCTTTTATACACTTCGTTGGCATCACGGGAAGGACCATAAATAGCCGGGGAACCTTTGACACTGTCCATGATTGCGAGACATACTTTAGGACAGGTATGAAATGATTTTTGTTCTTCGAGAGAGGATTTTACCTCTCAATCTTCTACTCAGTCCGAAGTAGCACTTGTTGACAAGAGCGATTCTTCCGTTGGATTTCTAGACCGATATAAGTTTCGGCGTTAATGCTGTTTTCCAAATAGACAAAGTCCCTCACAGCTTAAAATTTGTAACTACCAACAGTGTCGCGGCTGCCAAGGCCAGCAAATACTTCGTCTTGTACTCGTTCTCTTACAAAATCTCTACCTGAAATTGAGCTTGGAGTAAGTTCTCAGTTATGTAGGAAAATATCAAGAGTTCTAAAAAATTGTTCCAAGTACATAATTTCAACAGAAAGTAAAGTACTTTAAACTTTTCCAACAAAGGTAGCGTTTAAATGGATTTTTCAAGTTTTTTGTAAGCCGTGTAGGCATGCAGGCTCCAGCGCAAAACGATTCTCTCAACGCAATTAAGTGCCACCAGCTTGTGAGTACAAATATCATATATGTACATCTACCCAAACTCAGGTAGGTAATACACACAAAAAAAAAAGAACCTAAAAGGTACTTCTATTAAACGAGTGGAAGTTAATTGAATGTGAGCTGCTGTGACGATGCGTGTCATCTGGGCGAAGCAATCAAAAGTTACTGCGCTCGGTGATTGATATGCAAGCAATGACTCTTGGTACATATTCGTACCAACTACGTCAGGTGCTAGTTGAGGCATGTGTGAGTACCAACATAGCGACATTTATATTTGAAAAGCACCTGCATCAATTTCTTTCAGTTCAGCTTGTTATTTTTTGCCACCATTTTGAACGTTGGATCAACTACGGAGCCACAAAACAAATGGTAGCTGTAAATCGTGTGTACCGCATGCAATATTGGAACTAACGGTCATTGCACTCATTCCAATACAAAAATACTCGTATAGGGATTCGAGAACTGTTGTAAAAATATTATTTTTTAACTAAAATGAGCAGAGAGGAATATCTAGAATAGGATGAAATCGAAAATAATATACCCAATAGCGAATAATAATAATAATAAAATGGCAGATGATGCAACGGAAATTATGGAACGGAAATAGAAATTGTAGCCGACTTTCAGACGTATGTTGCAGACTTTTAGGCGTAGGCGATTTTCACCACGATGTTTAGTTGTGCAAATCAAATAGGAGGTGAAATTCTAGGATCTAGCCAAGCCGATCTAGCTACGCCGAGCAGAATTATTATTTTTTAAATATAGAGTTAGTTGGGTATAAAATGAAAGGTATTTTCATCCGTATTCCAAATAAGATAATTTCAACCGCAATTAAATAATTTTTTCGTTTATCTCGGGAACTGCTAGACCGATTTGGATAAAATTTGGCATATAGACAATTTGATTCTTTCTAAGATTATATACATAGGTGTAGCCACTTAGGGCGGTTTACAGGGTTGCCACCTATCCCCTTTTTTTAAAATAGAGCTATATATGCCAATATGGGTATCAAATGAAAGGTATTTTTGGCCATTTTCCAAATATGACAATTTCAGAGCTGCGACTTAGGGTTGCCACCTAACCGAAATTTACAACCCTTTTTACAACTCTTCTTCCTATCTTTCTTCGCCTTCACAAAAGCTCCCTGCCTTTTTCTCTTCATTGCTGTCTTTACTTCCACCACGCCCCTCTTCCTCTATATCCCATTCGTATTGGCCACTGTTAAATTAGGCATAATTCTACGTACACGTACCGAATTTGAAGGAAAACGCACCATGTATAAAATAGTTACGAATTGATCGGTTCTCTGGTCCACTTCCCGGAAGTAAAAAATTGTGAATCTAAACCGTTCTCGAATACACCTTATTCATATTTCGTTATTTCTGAATTTAAGAAGTTAACTTCTTTCACGTGTACTGGCTGCATGCGTTTTTTTTTTTGGATTACGTGGGACCATTTCATCATTGTTTTCTGGATGTTTTCGGAAGGTACTATGAACTATTTCGGGAATGTTAAAAAAACTTTCCCGACATCATTTCTGACCGTTTCTGGATTGTGTTCTGGTACATTCTGAAACTATTTTGAGGATTATATTTCGAATATTTAGGAATAGTCTTTTGAGCCGTTTTGAGACTAATTTGTGATCGTTTCTGGATTGTTCTCTGGACGATTTTGAAACTAATTTCCGATTTATATTCGCACCATTTCTGGATAGTTTTCTTGACCGCTTTGAAATTGTTTTGAGACTATTTCGTATCTCAATTTTTAAACTTTCACTAGCTAATTTATGAGGTTATTCTTTATAGTTAAGTAACTGTGCAATATTTGCGAGCACATACATATCTGTTTGTAACTCAAAAAATAGATTCAAGTTAAAATTGATTTTTTATTCCCTCATTTTAAAAATCTCCAAATACAGGGTGTACAAGTGCATATATATTTAAAAGCATACATAGAGATGGATTTTGTTCATAAACTATACAACATACTCTCAGTCATTTGCTTCCGCTAGACTAGAAAACAAACTTCATACTGGCAACATTGATTAATAGTCCAATAGCGGGCCAACACAAACGAAATGTGATGCCAAACAGAATTTCCGTGTTTTTTGTTACAACAATTTTCCTTTACCTTGCACAGCAATTATTGTTGCTTTCGAGTCGACAAATGTTCAGTGAAATTGACACAAATGGCAGAAACGTGCTACGAAACGCTTGCAACAAGGCTAGCTGTATGCAACACAACGGACGCTGGTAAGTGGGTGGGATCCCACGCGATATCCGGTTGCAATGTATAGCGGGCATATATGTATGATGTTCTACAAATACATATACCTGGAGTGTATGTGTATTTGTGCATATATATACATATCGGTAAATATGTAATGTCAACCAGCTAGTATTACCAGCGGCTACTAAAGTTAAAACAATAAAAAATACAAAAAAAAAAAATGTATAAAATGTATGACATGAAATAGCTTTGGCCGTCATTGCTGATTAATCGGCTGCATATCATAAGGCCAGAAGCGACGGCGGTAGCGGCATTGGCAATAAAGTCATGTTACACGCACGAGTCCGTCAAATAACCGGATATTGGCATTCACGTGCGCATATTGACGATGGAGAATGTAGTTTTGTGGCAACAATGAAATTCGCCATGCTGAAATGAGCTTAGAATTACACACACACAAAGGTGCAGTTATGTGCATGATATACCCAACAGGAAAATAAATTAACTAAAACTCAAGCATGAGTGCATAGTCAGTATCATCAGTATATATGATATTAAGTAGGTATAGAGTTTCACATCGACTCAGCGTTTCGGCAGCAGAAATAGCGGGAGGCGCGAATGAAATATAAAAAAAGATGGAGAAAAACCTGTCAACAACTTGTTAATTTGTTTGAAGAAATTACCAATTTTTTTTCTATTGGGCATGGCAAATGCATGTCAATATCAATACAGATATAATCAAAAAAGGGCAAAGATACCATAAAAGCCAATCATCGGTGTTGCATGCAACCGCCACGCGCAACGCAGCACGGATTCATCATTGAATACGCACGAATGCATTTTCCGCAAAATTTAACTGACAGAGCGGACAATGACAATGACGCGTCGTAGATGTGTGGTCCATATTTAGTGCAACTTTACCAAGTACATATGTATGCATGTATTTAGAGGAAGTATGCGAACTGGCAAGGAATGACATTGAAAATATCGATTTTGTTGTTGTTGTTATATGCATTTCAGAGCATATAATCTTTTTTGTTATTTTCCTGAAATTGCGAAAAATGATTGCAATATTATTGTTGGAATACCGTTAGCGTCGCCACCACGACGCACACTCCATTCATTTCAAATCTGAAGTCATAACGGTATACACACGATTTTTTAGGTACCTACGCATATACCTAGATTGTAGTAGTTGTATTAAAAGTTTTTGTTGTAGTAAAAAGTATGACATTGTTGTTATACTGCTCAGTAGGTTGTAAGCACTGTTGACAGTGCAACGTCTGGGCCCTCTAGTATACTTTCTAATATATAAAAAGTCGTGTCACGGTGTTCCTAAGTTTAAATCCTCTAAACGGCTTGGTCGATTTTTATGAAATTTTGTATGTATATTTGGAAGATATGAGAAAAGGTTTTAAATTATATTCAATATCCCTAGGTGATTAGGGTCTTGACACCCCTATGTGGCCCAGCTGTGACCCTAGAAGGTATTTCTGCGATATGGGTATGAAATGAAATATTTGGACATAATGGGTAGCAAATGAAAGGTGTGATGGGGGTTTTAACAAGGTGTGGTTCCTAGTTTTATATGCGAACCCGGTTTCGAGATCTTGACCTAATTGTGAGCATCCGAACGCGGTTCCGACATATTGACCTAAGTGTTTACCAGGTGTGACTCAGAGGATGGTCATAAGATATGGATATAAAATAGAAGGCTTTTGCGGGGCACTTAGCAAGGAGGGGTTCTAAGTCCAATTAACGAACCAGTTTCCCAAATATCGACCAAAATGTGGACCAGGTATGGGTCTAGAAAGAGTTTGTACGATATGGGTTTCAAAAGAAAGGTGTTAGTGAGTGTTTTAAAAGGGCCCTCCCTTTATTTATTGTCCTAAATGTGGAACATATGTAACCCCTGACGTTTCCGAGGAATTGACCAAATGTTATTTACAATTTTTTTTTACATTCTTTTAAGGCTAAATTCCTCCTAAAGGGTTCAAGTAGGACAAAGAAAAAAAATGTAAAAATTTATTTCGTAGTCTACATACATAAGTTGAAATTGTCAAATACTTCTCACAAACTTCTATCTCATCCAAAATAAAATCTAATCATACTCCCAACACTTCGGAAATGTTCAACATGCAACAAAAGTAGCTGCAATTGTCAACGTACTTCGAATTGCAAACTGCCACCCTTTTGATGTAAAATTCGCTCGTCGCAACAAAACACAGCATGTTTACAGCCAAACCACTACTAAGCTTATGCAATTGCAAATATGTAGTAGTTATGTATGAGAGGAAATGTAATTTGAGTTCTTAAATGAAAGTCGTTTCCAACTGAGAATAAAATAAGTTGTTCCTGTTGCATTTTGCCACTTTGTTTGATTGCAACGTCAGCGACGATACGTCACGACAGTCACTCATGCGCTTAGCCTGAGGTTGGCAACACATCCGAGTGCTTTTTGTGAATATCTACCATTTAAATGCGCATAGTAATGAATCTTCATTGGCAACGACGGCATGCATGCTTCAAAAGGGATGAGGGTGGGAGTGCGATTTGAGCAGAGAAAGTGCATGCAACGTTTGTAATGAAAAGCTTAGCAATCTTTAACAAAAATAAAAGCCACGACTGCCCACATCTCTCGCAAATTTTGCAAGAGCTCGTTCGGAAATGTTTTAAGTGCTTGGGCAACGGTATTGGCAAGTTCAATTCATTTATGTATATCCTTATGTGTATACTTGATTTATATGCTTTAGATTGTGAATGAGTATTTCCATGTCAAATCGCTAAAACTTTATTACAAATTTTCTTTCATATATTTTTTTATTTTATTTATCTTATTCTATATTATGTTATTTTATTTTTATTCTCATTTTATATTATTTTTACATGATTTTATATTATTTTGTTTCATTTTATTAAATTTAATATTTTATTTTATTTAATTTTTTATTTTTTCCTTTATTCTATTTAACTTATTTGATACAATTTTTTTTAGTTTATTTTATTTTTTTTTATTTTATTTTATTTTATTTTATTTTTTTTTATTTTATTTTATTTTATTTTATTTTATTTTATTTTATTTTATTTTATTTTATTTTATTTTATTTTATTTTATTTTATTTTATTTTATTTTATTTTATTTTATTTTATTTTATTTTATTTTATTTTATTTTATTTTATTTTATTTTATTTTATTTTATTTTATTTTATTTTATTTTATTTTATTTTATTTTATTTTATTTTATTTTATTTTATTTTATTTTATTTTATTTTATTTTATTTTATTTTATTTTATTTTATTTTATTTTATTTTATTTTATTTTATTTTATTTTATTTTATTTTATTTTATTTTATTTTATTTTATTTTATTTTATTTTATTTTATTTTATTTTATTTTATTTTATTTTATTTTATTTTATTTTATTTTATTTTATTTTATTTTATTTTATTTTATTTTATTTTATTTTATTTTATTTTATTTTATTTTATTTTATTTTATTTTATTTTATTTTATTTTATTTCATTTTATTTGATTTTACTTTATTTTTTTTATTTTATTTCATTCGATATGTTTTATTTTAATAATTTTTATTTGATGAAAGGAAACTCGACACCATAGTTCATACAGAACGAAATTAGTACATTCCAAGCTATTGACAATTTATCATGGAATGACTACCATAGTAGATATGCGTCTACTTACATATGTGTAAGTGTATTTGGGTGTCTGCCATTGTTGTTCTAAGTTCGCCAATTGTTGGGTACTTTTGCCAGATAATAAATCTTTGAATTTTCTTTGGCTGGCTGTTTTCATTTGCACTTGCAACATATTAGCAAGCAGCTACTGTAATAATAACAAACAACAAGGACAACAACAACCACAACAACAACAACAATGCTAACAACTAGCGGTGTTTAGTGACAGTTTTATTGCACAGTTTGAATGCTTTAAGTTGCAGCAAAATGCACAAAAACAACAAAAAATGTGCCATAAGCTTTCATGCCCTTCAAGCTTCCTGCCAAGGGATAGTAACAGGCTACACTTTGCCCCCTTTTGGCAACGTATGTTTATACATATTGATGTATGCATGTGGGTACGTCTGTGCTCTATATATGTAGCCTTGAGAGTTTTGTGAGTAAACGGCTGTTCGTTGCAACACTTGCAACATTTTGCGGTTACACCACACGAGACGCTTCAATTCGCACCGGCAGAGCTGTGGCAAATAAATTGTCAACCAAACTCCCCACTCGCCCGCTTGTCCACCATAGTCAGGTATTAGGACTATTTTGTATGTGTTTGTGCGTTTGCATGTAAAATACCTAACGGCCATGTAAATAGTATTAGCGTGCAAAAGGTACACACGTTCAACATACACAGGTACTTCCCTATATATAAATTTTCATAAGTACATATGCACATAACTTTGCCATTTATATTGATGTATGTAGATGGCAAGCAGGGCAAACTAAACGATATTGTTTTTGTTTCTCTTGTGATATATTTGCTTCATTCTGTCACCGATGATTCACTGTTTTGTTTTTCGTATGCAACATCGATCTTTGGCGATTTCGTATGCATTTGGGTGTGCATAGGGTGTGCGGTCTTTCAATTAGACTTTTGACAAATATCTAGTAGAACAAAACCAGTGGAAGAAACACAACTATTCTGCCAACTTCGAACTATGTTTATCTGCTTTGACGCTTTTTTGGCCGATACAGTGCCATGAAAATCTATCCAATGTAATGGCGACGATATACCAACAGGCTCTAACCTCTAACGAGCTTATTTTCCAACTTGTGCTGATTTTGAATTTTTTCCTGCAAATTGGCGAAATCTAAATTTTTTTGCCGACTGCAAACGGTAGATGAATATTTGCTGAGAATCTTTTCATGCAGACACTCACTCGGGGAGTTTGCCAAACCACTGCCCGTCGCCCCGTTTAGAAGAACTTTTTCAACATGTTGTTGTTGTTGTAGCGAGGTGTAGCCCTGCCTAAATGTCAGACAGGGTCACCCCGAGTGTATTGCTCTTGGCCGCGTCGATATAAGAAAACGGCCCGGGTCGTTTCGGCACGATGGGTACAGCACAAGTACTGGTACCGTTCTCGTAGAACCGGCAATACAAGAAACTAGCCGTGTAGGCCATGTAGGTCATTTAGCGTTACCCAGGGTGCACCAATTGGGAGGCGACCTACTTTTTTTTAACATAATTTTTGATGTTGCTATTGTCGGCTTGCGATACCCGAATACTTGGTGTAGCAGCTCGAACATACTACTCCACAATGTATCCCATATTTTAAGATAGCTCTTCAGAAAAACATCTTCAAAAGGCAATCACTTCTTTATTTTAGTTTTCTAGTGATTCGACAACAAACAGATAGAGAGCTCTTCAGAAAAACATCTTCAAAAGGCAAGCACTTCTTTATTTTAGTTTTCTAGTGATTCGACAACAAACAGACAGAGAGGAGGAAAAAAATTAAAAAATTCCGTTTGGGTTCTGTTCCTCTATTGAAGATAACATTAAACTAAATTTTTTTACTAATTTTGTTGAATTTGTCTCATCGATCTCTCTTTCGACTTAATACACTTATGTACATACATCAAGTGAGCTTTTGCACACCCTAATGTTACATATTTACCTACTTATATACTTATAGTCTTGCTGCTCTTTAAATCATGGTAACTGATTTCGGCAACAAAGCACTCTGCCTTCACTTCAAATATGTTGCCAACAACTTGGCTATAATTCAAGCCAATGTCGAATACTTAGTTGAATGGAATCTACATAAAATAACCGAAATAAATGCTAAGTAAGTCCTGTTTTGAAAATGTTGCCATATTGTAAGGACACATACTACTAAGAGCTTTTGGTTTGTTTTCTGCTTCAAAATTTTAAGTTTAGAGTTATTTCTTGCATAGAAGATGTTAGTCAACTCGAGTTTTCATGGAACCTTCTGCATACTCGAAGACAGGCTTGCCTTCACATGTTTTGTAACCTTATCTGAAACTAAGGACCCCGATAAGTTCAGCATTGTTGTCAATTCGTGTCGGTATTTATTAAATACTTAGTTCTTATGGTCTTTTAATTGTCCCTACATTAAGTCCCTTCCGTGTTTAGATATACTTGGAACATAGTTTAGAACTCGGTGGAAATGTAATGTAAGCGAAAGAACATCCGATAGGTGGCACACGGATCGGGATATACGGAATATTCATTTGAAATTGGAAGTGTTGCGATCGACTTTTTAAATAATTCCTACGGACTTGAAACTTATCATATAGTTCAGAACATAGATGGCAATACAATTTGTTAAGCTCAAATTCCGATAGGTGGCGCCCTGATCGAGATAAACTTGCTGAATATCTCTAAAAAGCCGGGGGGAATGTTGCCATCGATTTTTGAGTAGACTTGACACATTATTCAGAACTGGGTAAAAAAAATTCCGCTAGGTGGCGTATTGATTGAGAAATTTTCGAAATTCCCTTTACGTTTGTAATCTTGACATCGACTTTCAACTATTTTTCTGGTGACTTAGGAACTTGAAACTTATTATCAGGTTCAGGACCAGACGACAATACAATCAAATACAATTTGATAAACTCAAATTCCGATAGGTGGCACCCGGATCAAAATAATTGCAACTTACCGAAAATATTAAAAAACCGGGGGAATCTCGATTTTTCGGTAACTTCCTGGTAAGTTAGAGGATTTAAATATGACACATTTTTGAGAAGCCTGTGACATGGAAATATTTGATCGAAACGATTACTTAGATACACTGGTTATCTTCCAGGGATAGTCACAGGCTAACAAATACTTTGATATATATAGGGGGCGTGGTACCTCCCATACGAATGAAATACTTCATAGTCCATATCTCTGGAAGAATTTGGGTTAGACCACTGAAATTTGGTGACGAGCTATATAATATCAACCCCTACCACCTCCAAAAAAACTGGGGATAACGAAGAAGGGGGCGTGGTTCCTCCCATACGTATGAAATACTTCATAGTCCATATAAATATCGGGGGATAAAGGAAAAGGGGGCGTGGTTCCTCCCATACGTATGGAATACTTCATAGTCCATATAAATATCCGGGGATAAAGAAAAAGGGGACATGGCACCACCCATACGAATTAGATATTTCATAGTCCCTGTCTCTGGAAGTATTAAGGTTAGACCACTGAAATTTGGTTAGGAGTTGAAAGAGATTAATCCCTACCACCTCCAAAAAAAAACTGGGAATAACGAAAAAGAGGGCGTGCTCCTCCCATGCGAAGGAAATATTTCATAGTCCATATCTCTGGATGTATTTAGGTTTGACC
>CAXKVI010000005.1:110765618-110773118 GCA_964058755.1 Campiglossa producta
TAAAAAAGTCTAAATTTTAAACCCCTTTAAAGTTTAAAAAAATTTTAAATTTCTTTTCGTTTCGACTTAGGATCTAAATGAAAAAGCGGTTAAAATTTAGTCTATCGCACGTTGAGAAACTTCCAAATATACTTTCTAAATTTTAATTTTTAGTATATTGGTAAAGCACAAGTAATGTACAAATGTTTGCCATAAATGGCATGTGAATTGCTTTAGAAATATGCTAAGCGAAATAGTTATTCAATTTACACAGTCGGGTACACAAAGACAAAAGAGGAAAGCTTTTATGTATATGAAAGACAAGCATTCCTAGATATTTAAATATCTCAATTTACAAAATGCAAAACAGCTGCACACAAACAATTTTAGTGGAATGTAATTTGGAATGTGCACAACTGTGCCTTTTTTGGGCTCTTTGATGGAACTAATATACTTTTCCAAAACAAAAAGCTCAAATATCTTGAAAAAGAGTGTTTATCACGTTAGCAGAGGAAAATAATTCTAAAAATAAAATTTAAATAAAATCAAATAAAATAAAAGATAACTGAATTAAAGCATAATAAGATAAAATAAAATAAAATAAAATAAAATAAAATAAAATAAAATGAAATAAAATAAAATAAAATAAAATAAAATAAAATAAAATAAAATAAAATAAAATAAAATAAAATAAAATAAAATAAAATAAAATAAAATAAAATAAAATGAAATAAAATAAAATAAAATGAAATAAAATAAAATAAAATAAAATAAAATAAAATAAAATAAAATAAAATAAAATAAAATAAAATAAAATAAAATAAAATAAAATAAAATAAAATAAAATAAAATAAAATAAAATAAAATAAAATAAAATAAAATAAAATAAAATAAAATAAAATAAAATAAAATAAAATAAAATAAAATAAAATAAAATAAAATAAAATAAAATAAAATAAAATAAAATAAAATAAAATAAAATAAAATAAAATAAAATAAAATAAAATAAAATAAAATAAAATAAAATAGAATAAAATAAAATAAAATAAAATAAAATAGAATAAAATAAAATAAAATAAAATAAAATAAAATAAAATAAAATAAAATAGAATAAATTAAAATAAAATAAAATAAAATAAAATAAAATAAAATAAAATAAAATAAAATAAAATAAAATAAAATAAAATAAAATAAAATAAAATAAAATAAAATAAAATAAAATAAAATAAAATAAAATAAAATAAAATAAAATAAAATAAAATATAATAAAATAAAATAAAATAAAATAAAATAAAATAAAATAAAATAAAATAAAATAAAATAAAATAAAATAAAATAAAATAAAATGAAATGAAATAAAATAAAATAGAATAAATTAAAATAAAATAATATAAAATAAAATAAAATAAAATAAAATAAAATAAAATAAAATAAAATAAAGATAAATAAAATAAAATAAAAATAAAATAAAATAAAATAAAATAAAATAAAATAAAATAAAATAAAATAAAATAAAATAAAAGGAAATAAAATAAAATAAAATAAAATAAAATAAAACAAAATAAAATAAAATAAAATAAAATAAAATAAAATAAAATAAAATAAAATAAAATAAAATAAAATAAAATAAAATAAAATAAAATAAAATAAAATAAAATAAAATAAAATAAAATAAAATAAAATAAAATAAAATAAAATAAAATAAAATAAAATAAAATAAAATAAAATAACATAAAATAAAATAAAATAAAATAAAATAAAATAAAATAAAATAAAATAAAATAAAATAAAATAAAATGAAATAAAATAAAATAAAATAAAATAAAATAAAATAAAAATAAATGAAATTTAATTAATAAAATAAAATAAAGTAGAATAAAAATTAATTGTTTTTAATAAAAAAATTAAATTAATATAAATAATAAAGAAAATAAAAATAAATAAATAAAGATAAAATGAAATGCAATAAAATTAAATTTACATGAATTTTTCAGCTGATCCGATCTATTTGGGTTAAGTGCAAAGAAAATTTTAAATTTGAAAAGGTTTCGGCAGGTATCGAACCGACGCGCCTGCATACTTGTACTCAAGTGCTACCCACTCAGCTACAGCGTGCAGTGAAATTCTTTCGGTCATTGTCAATAGCTTTCATTTCATAACTTTTTTTATCTGATAAACAATTTTGTTTACACTTTTATTTTACGAAACGATTACGAATTTTTTAAGTTAAGAAGAAATTCTTTCAATTTTCCTCAGTAAAGTCTGATACCCGCTTATTTTGGAAGTCTTGTTTTGGTGGGTATTGGGAATTTACAATTCGCGCTAATTAATTGAAGGTCGAAATCGAGTAATCTTCTTAAATTTTTATTGTATAATAAATAGCTACAAATATCGTTTTAAAACTAGATTATATAAGTTACACAGTTTTTTACATAAATAATTATTCGTTCTTTAACCTATATTGAGTAAAATGATGGTCGCTCCCGTTTACCATTCGTTGTCTTCTTTTTTCTAAAGAACACCGAACCTTTTCAGTTTCGTTAGACAGAGACAAATCTATATACAACAATATATGGCAACTTTAATGAAAAGCAAATAATGCCTGAATTGTGAAGTATGAGACAGGAGGAACACCGCTCTAAAATAAATACAATTAAAAACTAATGGCAACACTGCAAGCGGGCGTTGCGCAGCATTGATTTGTATTGGCTGAATTAGAGTCTAATGAAAATAGTACCTTTTACGAACACAATTTCATATGTTCGTGATTTACGCTGTTATAAATAAATATTAACTAGCATCGCTTAAAAATATTTATGTACATTTGAAAAACGGCTGGCGTTAGAACAACGCTTCCACCATTGTGTGACTCATTTTCCTTATCGGATTTCTTATGCTTTAACCAGCTAGTGCTTAGCTTCATCGTTCTCCACTTCTTCTGCCACGATTGGCTTGATTTCTTGCACTCGTGCTACTTCCTCGCCATCAGCATCCACCTGGAACTCAATCTTATTTGACTCCTCCACTTCGGGTTCATCTTCGACGTCCATTGTGGCATCTTCCGCGAGGTCTATATCGGAACGGTTTTGCGCATCGCGGCCGTATAGGTGATTTGAGTGGTGATTGGACACTACTTGTACCGAGTGCTGATGTTGTGCACCTGCCTTATTCGGCGACTGTTCTATAGCCGATAGTATTGACTGCAGTAAACCTTCGGAAAGTATTTCTTCGTGGTGCGCTGTTTGTAGTGTCTGTTGCGATTTCGCGCCATTACCCGTCAGATCCAGCTCAAATGTTTGCGCATTTTGTTGATGCGCTGCGCCACTCACTTGCTCGGGCGATAGCTGTATAGACTCGGATTTTTGTGCCGAAATCACATTGAGTCCATCGAGACCGGGTAAATCTTGTGGATTAGTGCCATCTGGTAGTGCGGCTACTGACGACTTTTGTGAAGCATAACCATCGTAGTCCAGGCTATTCCCAGAAGGCGGCCCATAACTATCTGTGGGCTGTTCGAGAAACTGTGTGTGCTTTTCGGCGACAGGGATGCTCTGCGAGATGGCGTTGTAAGCATTAGCCGAGTTGCTAGAAATTGAGTTTGATGCAGAGTATTGTTGCTGTTGGAACTGTTGTTGTTGTTGTTGTTGTTGGTGGAAATGTTGTTGTTCGAATTGCTGTTGTTGTTGTTGGAACTGATTTTGATTTTGTAACTGATAGTTGGCCGTAACAAGATTTGGCCCTTGGCCACAGTTATGCACTTGCGTGTAACGTGGCTCCTGATGCTGTGCTGCCGCTTGTGCGTGTATGAATTGTTCGTTGTGCTGTGATGATGCGTAAACATTTTCGAAATGTGCACCCGAGGCACCACTGTTGTGCTGTTGTTGCTGGAATGTTACAGGACCAGTATTCGCTGGCGGCAGGTATTCTTGTGACGGCGGTGGTGGGGGTGGACGCTGGAAGGCAGGACCCTGTTGTTGTTGCTGTGGCGGAGGAGCCAGGTATTGCTGCTGTGGTGGCGGTGGTGGTACTAGCGCTGGTCCGAACGGGTTAATACCATTATCACGTTGTTCCTGCAAAGGTGGTAAATATTTAAATGGAGTTTGTGGTGAGGATGATGGAAATTGTTGTTGTAATGAATTATGCGATGGATGAAATTGGTGTTGTTTTTGATTATGATTGTATTGTTGGCGTTGTTGTTGATTTACCTGCACAAATGCTTGAGGCGCTTGATGTTGCGGCAATTGCTGCTCAATTACACCGATTGGTACGTTTAATTGCGCCGCAGATTGTGGTGGTGGTGGCGGTGGTGGACCATAATCTGAACCAATATCATTTTGAGCTATCTCTTTCGCGGCAGGTGGTATATAAGTGGGCGCCTGTGATGGTGGTTTTACACCAAATTGATCCAAATGCTGCACGGCAGCACCAATCGACTCGAGAAGACCCTGAGGCACGGGTGGACGGAATGTGACCGGACGACTGGGCTGCGAAGCGCCATGTGTGGGTATATTCAACACATTCCCAGACTGTGTACCGTAATTGAGGCCAGCTTGGAAAGAGGAAGAGCCTGAAGAAGCAGCGGAAGAATGTTGTTCCTGCACAAATACAGCACCTGATTGTTGTTGTGGCGGTGGTGGTGGGGGACCATAATTGTCGCTAGGTGCACGCTGTGGTGGTGGGCCATAGTTACCATTTGTTGGGGGAGGTAAATAGTTGCCGCTAGGTGGCGGGCCATAGCTATCTACTGGCGGTGGTGGACCGTGATTACCGCGGCTAGCTTGAGGTGGTGGTACTAAACCGCCGCCGCCACCACCAAACTGGTTTTGATGCTTTTGAGCATGTATAGAGCCTGGCGCATAAGAGTCTGATGGCGGTTTGCTGTACGAATCGTCGCCTAATCCAAGCGCGATCTGGGGAAATATAAAAAGAACAATTTCATGAGGTTCTTTAAAATAATAAGTTATCATTCTTGGAGTTCGGGTTGTATGCAGCAAACAAAGTCTTAAATTATGCACCGTAATATTTATAAGAAAAGTCAGTGGTTTTCGAAATAAATAAAATAGAGTAAAATAAAAAAAAAAAAATAATAATAATAAAAATAAAAATAAAAATAAAATAAAATAAAAATAAAGTAACTGAATTGTTTTGGAACCATTTTCCGTCATCCCTTGCCAATTTTGGTTTTGTGGCAAACCAGCTTCGCCAATGCGCCATCTTCAGTGTCGATTTCGATTTTAGACGCACGATTCTGCATATAAATCTGATCTCCAAAAACGAAAGGCTTGCAAAATGTATATTCACGCTACTCACCTGTAGTAAATCAGAATCTATTGAATTAATACTCTGCTGCTGCTGCCTGAAGTCACCGCCAGGACCGGATGGTGGTCGTTGAGGTCCATTATTGTGTGTGTCAAAGCTACCCGATTGCAATGCTACAGCGACGAGCTGTTCATCTGTCAGACCATCGATAATGCTGCCGCCACTGCCGGAGCTTCCGAAGTTACCGCCTCCACTACCAGAGCTACCGAAGTTGCCGCCGCCATTTCCAGAGCTACCAAAGTTGCCGCTACCGCCGCTGTACTGTGTGCCAAAGCTACCCTGCGCGACTTGGCTATAGCCGGATTGGGTCTCAATATTGTTACCCTCAACATATGTGCCAGCAGGTGCTGGAATAGGTTTCCAACCATCGCACGACGTATGGAATGGCGCTTGCGAACCGCTAACGCTGTGAGTATGGCCTGTAGAATCGATTTGAATTTGAACCTGCTTCACAGGTCCACCGCCAAAGCCACCATTTCCAGCAAAGCCACCATTGCCGCCAAAACCACCGTTTCCTGTGAAGCCACCGTTACCACCAGCGTGACCACCGCCATGACCACCGTGTTGATGACCGCCGCCTGAGCCGCCACCACTTGTTAATATAATCGTGGTTTCTTGGCCCTTATTGAAATTGGCAGCCGCTGGACCTGGACCTGAGATACCCAAAGGCAAAGGTGGTGGGCCGTAAGATTGTTGTGGTGGCCCATAAACAGGCTTTGGTGGCAAATTGAGTGGTCCCGAAGGTGGTGGCCCGTACGAACTAGCCGGTGAGTGCTCAGGTTTAAAATGTGGTGGAGACTGTTTTAAGGGTAGCGCCTGTGGTGGGGGTCCATACTGGGGCGCAGGTTTTGGTGGTGGACCATATTGTGGTGCCGGTCGTGGCGGTCCATATTGTGGCGCTGGTTTTGGTGGTGGCCCATATTGGGGCGCTGGTCTTGGTGGTGGACCATATTGCGCTTGTGGTGGCCCATAATTAGGTGCTGGTTTGTGTTGTATATGTGGTGGACCATAGAATGGTTTCGGCACACCGAAATACGATTTTATTTGCTCGTTGAAACCGCTTTTTATGCTATTACTACTGCTGCCGCCCCCGCCAGAGCTTATAAACTTTGGTGGTCCATATTTTAATGCTGGTGGACCATACTCACGGAAAGGTATTTGTTGTGGTACACCATATTCACGATGTGGCTGATGCTGTTGCTGTGAGGGTGGGCCATATTGCGGTGCTGGTCGGGGTGGCGGAGGGCCATATGTGTTAAAGTTCTCACGTCGAGAGTTGACCACAACAGCCTCGCTACAGCTGAAAAATATGGCAAGCAAGAATGTAAGCGCTGCTATCCGCAGAATCATCTGTAAGAAAGGAGATGAAAAATAACTATAATAAATAAATAAATAAAATAAAATAAGAAAATAAAAATAAAATAAAATATGTAAAATGAAATGAAAAAAAATAAAATAAAATGAAGAAAAATATAATAAAACGAAATAAAATCAAATAAAATATATATTTTTCTTCCACAAACTTTGCAAAAATCCCAAAACGATACGAAATTGAACCCATAACGACCCAAAAATGATCCGAAAATGATCCCAAAATGGCCCCAAATGACCCAAAATAATCTCAAAATATCCCCAAAATTATTCCAAAGTTACCTCTAAATGATCTCAAAATGATCCTAAAATAATCCAGATATGATCCCAAATGATAACCCTGAGGGGCTACTATTTTAGTTGATACCCATATTGGCATATCTAACTCCAAAATTTGAAAAAATTGAGATATGTGGCAACCCTGTAGAATAAATCATTCTATCTATATGGCAAATATCATCCAAAGCGGTCAAGCGGTTCCCAAAATAGTTTGGATATACAAATATACCGCGGTAAGGTGGCAACCCTAGGTGACAGCCCTACTTGAAAATATTTTAGTTGGCATGTCGCGGAAAATACCTTTCATTTGACACCTATATTGGCATATTTTGATAAAAATATAAAAAAATAGATAGGTGGCAACCCTGTAAACCCCCAAGTGGATAGTCTTAGAATCAAACATACTATCAAATTTCATCCAAATCGGTCAAGCGGTTCCCGAGATAGTCTGGATTTACAAATGTACAAATATACAAAAATACAAGTTTAGCTCGTTTAAAGTTATAAGATTAAAATTTATCAAATAATTTCTTTGGAATTTAATCATACATA
>CAXKVI010000005.1:110778118-110810618 GCA_964058755.1 Campiglossa producta
GTTTACGTGCAACTTCAATATTTACTGGTTTGAGTATTAAGTTTTTATTTCCATGCTTTTGCTTTATTACGAGTACTCTTCTTTGATTCAATTTGTGCGAATTTTTCCCAAATGGATGTACGTGATGTAATATTTGGCGATAAAATATTTTTATTGTTTGGCGCTTACTTATGTAAATTTACTTCCTCATCATTATGAATAACAATTTTCATAGAAAAGTGGTCATATATTTCGCATAAGATAATGCTAGATGACTTGGCTATCAATTGAAATGAAGCTGGATTCCATTGTGAATATGGAGTTAGACATATCTATTGCCATCTGTTATTATTATTAGTTTGAAAAGAATGCTCGCCAATCATCGAATAACCTTCAAAGCAACAACACAAACTCAGTTATTTTAGTTATCAATCTCTTTGTTGTCGGCTGTTGAGTACGCGACTTTAAACGTAAGGTTGCAAGGTGCTTGGACCTTAAAAGCACCCCCGTGGATCCGACCCTGCTTGTAGGTAGGCATTTACATATGTACGTATGTCGCACCATACTTTTTTTGCAAGTTACCCTATATTTAATCGTGGGTCGCCTAGGGTACAGGGAAATTGAAGGCAAGGTATAATAAGTCGTGGCACCGCCTATAGAAAAGTGATGTTTTATAATACAGTGCCTGGGTGACCGAGCTTGCTCGGTGCTATCAATTTAGCGCTAACTTTACTTATCCAAAATGATCCCAAAATGACCCTAAAAAAATCCCAAAATAATAGTAAAATGATCCCAAAAAGACTCTTAAATGTTCCCGAAATGATCCGAAATTGAACCTAAAACGACCCAAAAATTATCCCAAAATATTCCCAAAATGACTCCAAAAGACCCTAAAATGATCCCAAAATGATCCAAAAATGATTCCCAAATGACCTCAAAAGCACAGTTAAATGTACACAGAATGATCCGAAAATGACCCCAAAAATATCCAAAAATGATCCCAAAATAATCCGAAAATAATCCCAAACCGACCCCAAAAGACCTTCAAATGTTCCCAAAATGACCCAAAAATTATCCCAAAATGATGGAAAAATGATCCCAAAATGATCCCCAAATGACTCCAAAATGATCCCAAAATGACCGCAAAATGTCAAAATTTATACAAAATTCCAAATGATCTAAAAATAGCCCCAAAATTATTCCAAAGTGACCCCTAAATGATCTCAAAAATAATCCAAATATGATCTCAAAAATATACCTACAATACAAATAAAATGCGGTAAAATGGTAACCATGGGCGGCAAACCTACTAGAAAATATTTTAATGAGCATGTCGCTTCAAGTACATTTAATTTGATACCCATATTGGCATGTTTTGCTACAAAATTAAAAAATTTCGATAGGTGGCAATCCTGTAACCCGCCCCAAGTGGCAACCCCCAAGTGGATAGTCTTAGAATCTATCATACTCTCTATATGCCCAATTTCATCCAAATTGGTCAAGCGGTTCCCGAAATAGTCCGGATATACAATATTCTGCGGTAAGGTGGCAACCCTACTTGAAAATATTTAAGTTGGCATGTCACTGCAAATACCTTTCATTTGATACCCATATTGATATTTTTTGCTACAAAATTTAAAAAATTAGATAGGTGGCAACCCTGTAAACCGCCCCAGGTGGCAACGCCCGAATGGATAGTCTTAGAATCAACCATACTATCTATAATCAAAATTTCATCCAAGGCGCTCTAGCGGTTCCCGAGATAGTCTGGATATACAAATACATATACAAATATACATAAGGTAAAATAAAAAAAACGCTGTCAGGTGGCAACTCCAGTGGTTATCCTACTTAAAATTGTCATATTTGGAATACGGTGGAAAATACCTTTCATTTGATACCCATATTGGCATATGTTGCTCCATAATTTAAAAAAAAAATCGATAGGTGGCAACCCTGTAACCCGCCCCAAGTGGCAACCCCCGAGTGGATAGTCTTAGAATCAACCCGAGATAGTCTGGATATACAAATATACAAATCTACAAATATACAAGTTTAGCTCGTGTAAAGTTATATATCTGGAAGTATTTAGGCTACACGACTGTAGTTTAGTAAAAGGATGAATGAAGGGAGCTTCGAAAATATTCAAAATAATTATTCAGGAATAAGGGAAAAGGGGGCGTGGCACCTGTGATAAAAAGATAGTTCATAAGTCTGGAAGTAGTCAGGCATGAAGTTATATTTTTTTTTACAAAATAATAGTAAAATTTTCTTGAAATAAAACTGCTATCTAAGATAGTTTGCTAACTTTAGCTTCAAATATTTCATAAAACTTTTAAAGGCGTGGTGTTAATTGTGATCCTGGGCTAAATAAAAAAAAATCAGAGAAATCGACCAAATGTTATCAAAAATATAAGCCAGCAAAAATTATACTTTGTAAATGCTACCTTTGATACTGTGGACAGACAAAAAGTTTGTGTGCTACAGCGTGCTACATCTTCTAACTATAATGAAATGAAAGCTTGGAGTATTTTCTATCGACGCCTGAAACATCTTTTTGCCCATATTTGCCCTCCTTTACCTAAACCGGCTTTCATTAGATACGAAAAGTCTTTTAAAATTTTCATAAAATTAACATGACGTAAATGTAACTTTTTTTTGTAAGCGAATGTGAATCAATTTTCTGAAAATTCCATTTGTATCGAATATTCACTCAGTTAAGCTGATCAATGAAAATTTTTCAGCTACATCTAGTTACAAATTTTTAAGCTTATTATGTATGTACATATACAATGTAGCTTTTAACGCTTCTCATTACGCGTTTCAAGCGAGCGCATAATTCAGATTCATACGCACGGAATTTAAATAAAAAAGTGTTAAGGCATTGTACGAATAAATGAAGTCAATTTCTGAAATTAAGTCACGCATGCCATAGCAACTCATTTGGTGGCCTAAGCGCCATGCGCAAAAACAACAAGCGCCAACAAAAATATACGTAAGTATGTATTGAGCTCAAAGGGGCGTGACAATCGTTTAAAATGCAAACACTTGTGTGAACTGGAGTAGCGGCATGTACAATTAAGGTAACTTGATTCATGCGGTATTTATTCGCACGATCAATGCTAAATGGGAAATAGCAAAAAATACCGGCTGTTAGCGAAATAAGTGGGCGTCTCGTGGGCATAAAAAAAATGAAATTTGAAAGGGAAAGAAATAATTAGCTACTGAAAAATCATAATTGTTTTCAAAGAAAGTTAAAGAAAACAAAATTTGGATGTGAAATTACTCTGAAGGTATTTTTTTTTTGTAAAGTGAAGTAGAAAGATTAGCTGAGATTATCTAGTACTTGGGACACAATCTATCAACCACCGAACGTGATGATATCGATTTTATGATTTTAGTTATGTCATTTCTTACAAAATATCCCACTCTTACTTAGTGAATTTTTCAGCTTTCAATTACATCAATTTTGTGCAAATGAACTACTTTTTTCAAATGATTTCGTTACAAGTGCAAGTACACTCATTTTTCACAGTCTGTGCGTAGGCCATGTACCTACCTACAAACAAATTGCTTAAGTATATTCATATTCCAATCAAATCATTTGCATTTTGTATGAATAAAGTTTCATCATCATTAACATCAGTCAACACCATGTCAAATTCAGCTATTGAGTCATGCGTCAAGGCGACACTTAATCAATAGACAAACAAAAAACTTTCACTCTCTTCGCGAAGTGTTAAATGAGACAAACGAAAAATGTAAATAAAATGTAGAGGATTAGATGCAGCATACCATTTATTTGCTTTTTTATTATCTATTTAGTAATCGTGTTGAATCGTGCGTTCAGGAGCTAGTTTTTATTTATTTATGGTGGATCTTCTTTCATAATTTTCTTAGGCAACGCTTTTAACTTTTTTCTTATTTTATTTTTTTGTTTATTTTATTTATTTTGTTTTATTTTATTTTATTTTATTTTATTTTATTTTATTTTATTTTATTTTATTTTATTTTATTTTATTTTATTTTATTTTATTTTATTTTATTTTATTTTATTTTATTTTATTTTATTTTATTTTATTTTATTTTATTTTATTTTATTTTATTTTATTTTATTTTATTTTATTTTATTTTATTTTATTTTATTTTATTTTATTTTATTTTATTTTATTTTATTTTATTTTATTTTATTTTATTTTATTTTATTTTATTTTATTTTATTTTATTTTATTTTATTTTATTTTATTTTATTTTATTTTATTTTATTTTATTTTATTTTATTTTATTTTATTTTATTTTATTTTATTTTATTTTATTTTATTTTATTTTATTTTATTTTATTTTATTTTATTTTATTTTATTTTATTTTATTTTATTTTATTTTATTTTATTTTATTTTATTTTATTTTATTTTATTTTATTTTATTTTATTTTATTTTATTTTATTTTATTTTATTTTATTTTATTTTATTTTATTTTATTTTATTTTATTTTATTTTATTTTATTTTATTTTATTTTATTTTATTTTATTTTATTTTATTTTATTTTATTTTATTTTATTTTATTTTATTTTATTTTATTTTATTTTATTTTATTTTATTTTATTTTATTTTATTTTATTTTATTTTATTTTATTTTATTTTATTTTATTTCTTACCGGGCACTGTCTTATTGGTAGGCACGCAGAAAAGCTGGGTGTGCCGTACTGAGGAGTAACGGTGTTGGTTAAGGAGTGTCACTCCCGGGATTCTGCTGTGTGGAGAATCTCAACAACTCAGGGATATTTCATATGGCCGGCTGTTGGTGGTATCACAACGGGCCTTTCAAAACTCGCCTAAAACTGTTAGTCTAATAACTGTAGTTTTCCAGCATACCTTTTAAATTTACTTAACCATGCAGGTGCTATCTTAATTACGGTTAAAATCCAACTATCTAAAAAGACAAAACTTTACTTTATTACCCCCCAATCATGGTCCTCCCCCCTGAATACGCCACTGCACTCGAAGTACTTGGAACAGTATCCAAATAAATTTTTTTTTGCAGATGAACGACAAAGTCCTGTAAGGGCGATCAAAAATGATTATTAAATTTAATGCTAAAAAGGAGACGCCTTTTTCACTGAATACATATTTGCCCATAGTAAAAATATTAATTGGAAAGGAAACTCAATTAAAAGAAAATGTTTAAAGATACAAGTTCATTCAATAAAGAAGAGGTGAAATTTTCATTTGCACATAATATGAATATATACGAATGTAATAATAGAAAATAGAAATTCAATAGAATTGGTTGCTCCATATCATCCAATTTATCTACCACGTACGCCACATCATAGTACAACATTTGAGTATGTGATTACACGTTCTCTTTTCTGTAATACTTTCAAAGAAGCTTACGCCCAAAATTGTGGGAAATTCGATGAAATTCGACTTTGTATTTCATTTTCAATGCAAATCTAAACCAATCATTTGTATGCAATCTGTGTACGTACGTGTTGTCTAATTAGTACAATAAATTTGTTCGTATCTATTTACAACCGAAAAATAATTTAATTTGGAACGTAGTTGGAAACTTTCATTTTTGGTCTAATGAAATTGTTCCAATTCATAGAAATCGATTTTTTGCAATTGAAGTGAAATTTTGTTGTGGCTGTGCGAAACTAGCGATATCGATGGAAATAACTTTTTAAAAGGGGAGCAAATTCAGAAACGAATAGTGAGAGCAGATTGCCATATTTTCGGAAAACCCCAAATAGGCAAGGATGTATCTAGCCAGTAACTAATCAGCGCGGCTTAACGCTTGGTAAGTCTAGCTACGAGCAGATCTTCAAGATACGCCAAATCCAGGAGAAGACCTTGGAAAAAATAATTATACAAGGAGAGCTAAAGGCACCTAACAAGCGGCGTAAATTTTTACCTCTGTGGACTCAATAAAGGAACGGAATAAGTGGGCCTTGCGGCAGAAGAGGACAACTTTGCACCTTTCGGGGTAAAAGATCACGCTCTATAAGACTTCATCAAACCGGTCCCGATATATGACCCAAAATCACGGACTGTGTTTATCGAAGGGTATTGTAGTATTCGATGATAATTTAAGGCCCAGAGGGGATTCTTGTTGCCACTTGTAGAGGATGAAGGTAACACGTTGAAAGATGACTTGGTATCAATTGGTGTTTTCAATAAAAATACCTACTGTTTTCTTTTTTCAACTCTGGAAATTTCTGCATTTTCCACGTTAGAGAAATTTTGACTCCCACCTTAGATATGCCATTCCCGAGTCGACACAAATATGGCGATGAAAATCACATTCGAGCCCCATTGTACACAGAAATAATAATGACGCGGGTAGATCAACAATCTCGTACTGTCATCCTGATGTTGGCCAAATTCTGTTAAATTGATCAAATTTTTTTTTATTTGAATGGGATTTTTTGTTGAAGTAACTGTATGCACTTTTTGATTGATCAATTAGAATTTTTGTTGATCAAACAAAATTTTGTGTTGAAACAATAAACTCCAGCAGTTAATCCAAAAGCGAAGATACTGTCAAAAAAAGCTGTAGTTAGACGCCGACAGGAATTTGTACACTATGGCATCATGGTAGACACCCGGGTTAGATTATCGGTGAAGTCAATATAAGAACGCTGAAAAAAAATTTATTATACCCAGCGTACCTGTAGTAGTACAATTATAATTTTCTCCACATAACGGTACTACGTAACGGCAAAAAATAATCGAGATAGATATAGAGTTCTATATATGAAAATTCTTAGGTTGAAAAAAAAAGTTCATTAATTCATGCCCGTCTGTCTGTCCGTATGCCCGTCTGTCCGTGTACACGATAACTTGAGTAAAAATTGAGATATTTGCATGAAATTTTGTATACGGGTTACTTTCTGGCCTAGGTGGGTTTTATATTGAAAATGGGCGAAATCGGATGATAACCACACCAACTTGGTCGTAATCGAAAATTTCGAAAATCACATAAATTGACATATCTCGGTAGCTGAAATGGCTAAAATTATATAATTTTATAGGTGTATCCCCCTCGTCGGGGCTACGCCCACTTTTAAGGGAGGCATTTTTGAAAATTCGACTGGTCGTAACTTTTAAACTGATTACGGTAGAATGGTGAAATTTGGCACACAGCATACTAGTATCTTTGGAAGTATACCTGATAAAATTGGATAAAATCGCCCTCCAACCACGCCCACTTTCGATATCGTAAACCTAAATTGACATAATTCGGTAACGGAAATTGATTTTTCGATAAATTTTTCGAAGTAGGCGTGGCACCGCCCATTTTTAAGGGAGGCATTTTTGAAAATTCGACTGGTCGTGACTTTTAAACTAATTACGGTACAACGATGAAATTGCTACCAGGTATACTAGCATAATAGGGCGTATAACTGATGTAATTGGACAAAATCGCTTCCCTACCACGCCCACTTTCGAAATGGAATATTTCGAAAATCATATGAAAACTACCGCTGGGTATTTAAGGTTCGGTTTACCCGAACTTAGACTACCTTACTTCTTCGTTGTTAAGGTTTTTATTTTCGGACTAATTCGATATCAGGCCTTATAATCCACACCTAAGAATAGTTTTCTGAGTTAGTTGGCAAAAACACCAAATATCCACTCATCATTTTGGCAGAAAAAAAAACATTTCGAATCATATTTACTAGTATGGAGTTATTGAATATTAGTTCTTTCTAATATTGGCTGTTGTAGAAGCAAAATTCATTCACTAGTTTTAATATTCTTATATGCCAAGCAGTTTTTCCCACACCTACATCCTTGACTAACTTAATATGCCTATTTACTTCTTATGTCTAATGAGATTTTTATAACTGCTAATTTGTACTACGATTGATTTCTCCCCCTTAGGTATCTTATATGTAGTTATAATCTATAATAACATGCCATCAAATATATTTCATTAATGATCTTCCAGAAAAATTACGAAATTTCACTCGAAATCAATTTGTCTGCTCTTAAGCTATATTTATTGCGCAAATTAGCGTAGTCATCTCTTTTTCTACACCATTTCCAATATTGTATTTTATTGCCTTAATATTTGGTTGCTTATGTAATATTTTTGTTAATGCTTTTTTTCGTATTATTATCATTTAAGATACACAAAGATGTGAGTTGGTCAGTACAAGTCATTGAAGCATTATAACTGCTTACACACAAGCTAACATGGTTTAACATAACCGGTATTGAGAGATGTTAAAATGCCACATACCAAAATAGATGGTTTATTATTGGCTTTTATTTTATTTTTTTATTCGTGAACATGTAATGAATTTTTGATGCATTCACTATTTCGATACTCAATTTTTTGGAATCTGTTTATTGAACTCATCTTGCATTTTATTGTTTGCGAAATGTTTGGGGAGATGAGACCATAATAATGGTTATTCACCCTGTGGTAATGAAATTTTTCCTTTGCAAGGCGAAATAATGAGTACTCATTTAACCTAGGTTAGGTTAGGTTCAAGTGGCTGCCGCAGAGGCATCCCTAGGCCAGTATTAAAAGGCTCGTTGTGATACCACCAACACTAGGAAAGTCAGTTTCGGGACCCTGCCATATGGAAAATCCCGGTATTATCGGAATTCTCCACATAGCAGAATCCCGGGACTGACGTTCCTATACCGACACCGTTACTCCTCCTCGAACCATTTAGATGACTTGATGAAGGCCATCAGGTCCTTTATGTCCAGCTCCGTGACCTGGCGTAGGCTAACCAGGAAGGGAACTCCCAAAAAGCGCATTCTCGTGCCACTTAAAGCCGGGCAGTTGCAGATGAGGTGCTCCACCGTTTCCTCCTCCTGAGCCCCCATTTCTTTCCAATGGCTCTTTTGCACGTGCAATACACGCTTTCTTCTGGCGCTGAAGAACATTCTCCTTCCAGGTTAGTTTCCTATCCAGAACTGTGCCCAAGAACTTGGCTTTGTCAGCCAAGTTCAGGTGCACGTCATTCAGTTTTGGTAGTATTAGCGGTGGTTGGGTAAAAGTGTGATAAGTCAACCGAGCCCAGTGATGAAACTATTCGTCTACCCCTTAGAAGTTGATCAATAAGTCCAATAAGAGACCTGCTTATGCCCAGAATTGTTAAAGCGGTGTTTTCCGGATATACAAATATGCAAGTTTAGCTCGTTTAAAGTTGATTGGACAATAATTTGAATTAGCATTATTTGTTGTAGCTTAGCTAATTCACGATCAGCAGTCCATTCTTGCTAGTTTCTGCTGGATGATATATTCCCAGCAATAACTTGCAACTCTCTCTCTCAATTAAATGTCAAAGTGTGCTCTTTCGCAGCTGAATTCGCCGTGACTTGTTTTCAGCAAACGGTTTTTAGTAATAACTTTGCATAATTATGAATAATTGGCTGCAAACGAACGCTCCTAATATTTAATTGGGATGGTAAGATTTTGAGAAAAGAACAACAAACAGCATAAAATACTGCTGTTTTCAAAACTTTCCATAATACAGCGTTTAATAAAAAAGGCTAGTTTTTCTAACTTATTTAAGCCCTTTCACATTTCTTTTAACAAACTTTAGCTGTAAGCTTTAACTGTAATTAAACCAATTTTTTTGGAGTCTCTTTTGACTTTTTATTACCTTTTATTCGCCTGGCTGTTTTTTTTTTTTAATATATTCTTTAAATCTACTTTAAAGACTCTATTGGGTCAATGAACAGCTGTCGGCAAGTGTTAACATTTCAAACGATTAAGCAACTACAAAACTAAAAAAAATTATTCAAGAAAATAAATTCGTTATTTGCCGAGTTCTGCTAATTCCTTTTTTTACTCTTCTCACTTTAATTCTTTCGCAACTACTTAGAGCAATGCTAATTTACAGCATTATGTGTACGCTATCAAAAGAAATAAATTTTCAAATCCTCCATTCAAAGTCATTCTCTTAGCCTGCCATTAGGTTTAAGCGCACCTTCTGCATCCACCTCCACGCCTTTTAAATATATTCTTCGCTTACACTTTATTCTATCTGTTTATTTACATTTGTCGCCTGCCAGTCGCACCTTTTCTTGGACTTTTAAAGTACCCCTTACAGCGCGCGTCCGTTTGTATTTATTTCACTAATTGCGAACGCGCAATTGCTCCTTCTTGGCATTCGTTGAGCTCTTTCTGTTCGTTTGCCATTTTTTAAGCAGCCTGCAGCCATTAAATTTCAACGCCATCATCATCGTTGGCCAAACAAACTGATAACTGCGAAAATTAATTTCAATTAGAAAGGTTTTCGCCCACTGCAAACCACCCACTCTCAGTTAGTCGAGTACTGTGCTCAGGAGCGGTTTTAGGGGTGGGCACGAGGGCAGTGACAATCCCAGACATTATTCCTGTACTAGTGAAGATAAACTAAGTATGGTACTTATTTTATTTCTATCAGGTGTTGTTATTTATGCATTTTCGACCTTTTTGTCCTCCTCCAGGGCCCTTCCAGAAAAAATCCTGGATCCGCCCTTGAATGTGCTCATTACGCGGTCGACACTGAAGGTCTGAAATGTAAGTACTGGGTAGTACGAGTAGTAGTTGTGAGCTTAGTCCAGTTACCGGAAACGAAAGACTCACTTGCTGCTGATGGTCTGAATAGCAAACAGTGATATTGACTCCATAATAAAGCTATTCAGCTATGGGTCTTTGATGCATTGAATGAATAAGTGCTTTGGCATCGTTCTTTTCTTCCCAGCTTGACTTCAGTTCTTATATTTTTTTTTAGTATGCAGGAGTAGATAATCTCTGCCTTTTCGCTTGTCTGTCTGTCTGCGTTTCCGTTTCCTGTCACAATATAGCAGATGGAAAAAATTTAAGTAGATTTTTGAGCAATTTGCTTATGGCAAAATCAGTTTGGTACGCTCACTTAAATCTACTTACAATTTTAGGACGTTGTTTTGATGGCATAAAATAATTTCAGAAATAGTTTTTAAATTTTTTTTGCATCATTTTTATAATTAAAAGTGAATATTTACTTAGGCGGATACCTAAATTTGAAATCTTGAATCAACAAACATTACTTTACCTTCTTCCAAGTCCTTCGGATATGGCGAAATAAATTATGAACCTAACCAGTGAATTTCAAACCGGTCTGAGGTCAGAACTCGCGGCTTGGATGAACAAATCCGTGATAGGACGGATCCTCGCCTTGAAGGAAAGAAATCGAGCTGAGCTGCAAGTCTTATAACTTTAAACGAGCTAAACTTGTATATTAGTATATCCAGAGTATCTCGGGAACCGCTTGGCCGATTTGGATGAAATTTGAATATAGATTATATAGATATGAATATAGATATATGATTGATTCTAAGACTATCCACTTGGTGGTTGCCACCTATCTCAATTTTTTTTTTTAATTTTGGACCAAAATATGCCAATATGGGTATCAAATGAAAGATATTTTCAGCGACATGCCAACTAAAATATTTTCAAGTGGGGTTGCCACCTTAGCGCAGTATATTTGTTTATCCGGACTATTTCGGGAACCGCTTGACCGATTTGGATGAAATTTGACATATAGATGGTACGATTGATTCTAAGACTATCCACTTAGGGGTTGCCGCTTGTGGTGTGTACAGGGTTGCCCCTTATCTCATTTTTTTTTTTTTAATTATGGAGTTAGATAAGCCAATATGGGTACCAAATGAAAGGTATTTTCGGCGACATATCAACTAAAATATTTTCAAGTAGGGTGGCCTCCCAGGGTTACCATTTTATAGTATTGTATTGGTAATGTATATTTCTGGGATCATGTTTGGATTATTTTACGATCATTTTGAGATAATTTAGGGGTCACTTTGGAATTATTTGGGGTCATTTTGGGTTCAATTTTGAATTAATTTGGGTCAATTTTCGCGTAATTTTCGGATTATTTTGGAGTCATTTTGTGATAATTTTTGGATCATTTTGGGATAATTTTTGGGTAATGTTGGGAACGTTTGAGGTCTTTTTGGGGACGTCCTATGAAGGGACTCTTATGCCTAAACAGGTGACGACGAACAGATTCGCTTTCTTCCTTAACGGGTACGTTCGGAAAAGTTTACACTCAATATCTATATATAAGTAGGCGACACAAATTAGAATTTTCGATATTTGAAGCTTGAACCCTATCTGACAAATTTCGTGTCATTAACGCTTTTGCTGTGACCTAGCAACGTTTTTTTTTTTTTGTCGGGCGTAAGTAATTACGAGAAGAGCAAAAACATTACGTTGAAGTGAGTAAAACAACCAATCATAGTTAGAGCTTACGAAGAATTGAAGCGTGCAAATAATTTATTTTGAGTTTGTTGACTACAAATAAACCAAATGAACTAGTAAAATTTAAAGATATTGCAGCGTAATTTATCGTAAGTTGTACGATAGGTATTAATTCGAAAACGGAAGACCGTTGCAATATTTGTATGCGAGAGAGAATAGTTTGAAAGAATAAAGATGAACAACAAAGCTACTATACATGAATAAAAGTGACGAATTTTCGAAAACCCGAAAATAATTGTCTAGATAGATAGATAAGTAAGTTATCTTATTAATTAAAAAAGATATTTTTTGTTCTTTGATAATACATGATTATTTGAAATTTTAAAAACGAAAATGTCACTCGAAGCAGAAAAGTTTAGCTCACAATTTCGAAAAAAAACGAAAAAAACTAAAAAAGTTGCACTTCTAAAACAATTTTTAGGTGAAATATTTCCGATTATTTTCTGACCACAGCTAAGCAAAACAATTTGTTTGTCTACGTAATGGACCGTACGCAAAAGTACATAAAAAAAACAAAACAAATATACCCATCCACTTATTTAAAAACAAATCAACATAGGGATTTGCATGCAAAGTAAACAGAACACAAGAAAAACCACCAAGCTTTCCACTAAATTTAACAAAAGCAATGCAAATAAGTACCTACGAACAAAAAAAAAAAAAAATGAAAACCAAATTTAATATTCGGAAAATTGTTTTCTCGCCATTTTCAACAGAAATTCAAATACTTGAAATTCCTTATTTCTGGTTGGCGCTTATCTGCATTTGTTTACGCGAACGTCCAGCCAACCGCGTATGAATGTGTGTGTGCACATAGGTACCATGCAAAAAATTCGACTAGTCTAGGATTAGGTAATTCGGGATGAATCGCAAAGGAGTATGCGACCCATGTCAGTTTTTATCTTTTTACATGGTTTCAATATACATATATAATAAAGATACTAATTGGTCACTTTTATGCCCAAATGGATAGTTTTAAGCAGGCGTGTAAGAGTAGGTCGCCTCCCCGTTGGTTCACCCTGGGTAACGCTAAATGACCTACATGGCCTACATGGCTAGTTTCTTGTATTGCCGGTTCTACGAGAACGGTACCAGTACTTGTGCTGTACCCATCGTGCCGAAACGACCCGGGCCGTTTTCTTATATCGACCCGGCCAAGAACAATACACTCGGGGTGACCCTGTCTGACATTTAGGCAGGGCTACACCTCGCTACAACAACAACAACAAGCAGGCTCCCCTCTGTTCTCCAATGTTGTTATGAATTATAGCTCACTGTAGACAAAAAGTACCTGGGAAAAAATTCTGCTATTGCTTTCTATAAAAGTTTTCCGCTATTAATACCCTTCGTCCACCGTTGGTATAACTCACATTTAATTTCTGTGGTATACTTGTAGATGTTGGAAGTAAACTTGTCCAACCGTATCCTAAAGGGATCGAGGGGAATCTATCCGACAATATACGCTTAGGCATATAAGGGACCAAAAAGTTTTTTCATAGGACATGCTCAAACAAAAATTGATCACTCCAACCCATATAAAGAGATCAACCCTGGCATGGATTGTATACTTGTTTGCGACTCATTCCGGATAAATCCTAGACTAATCGTATTTTTTGCAGGGTATTCATAGTGAAATCTTTTAAGGCAACTATTGCTTTTATAACCAGCAAAAAAAGGGTTAGTTATAATATTTGATTTAAAATTTATCGGTTTTCCATTCGGAAATCAAACAGACATAGAATTTGGACTTAGAAGATTGTTAGGATGGATCCACAGTATCATTTTCGTGCCTTCGAACGTAGTTTGGCGGTTGAATGGGGAATTAACAAGTGGGTCCTCTAACTTAATGTTCTACTTGTTTCTCAGGATAAAAGTATTGCACTTTAAGGTGAGCTGAAACACGTTTGGGGATTTTTATTTTGGGGATTTTGGATTTGGGTATTTTTATTTTGGGGATTTTTTAAAAGCTGAGTATTTTATGTTTGGGGATTTTGTTTTTGGGGATTTAGTGGCACTCCCGTTTTAGGTCTTTTGGTCAAATTATACAAGCTTGATATGGGATGCTCATTTTTTCGTGGGTTGATCCACATACGTACTCGTAAAAATCCATTCAAATTACAAGTTCATAGTGCATTTTCTACTTTTATTTTGCGTAAAAATTCTGGGCGTTTACTTTATGCTGCACTCAGTTTAGTACACAGCTTTTGTGGATTTTTATGACAGTCCTTCGGTTCCCTTACATCTATGCTCTATTGAAGCGTCCATCAAAGTATATAACCTTAGTGCTTTACTTTTTATTGTTTTTTTTTTTTTTGAATAATATTTCTCAGTGACCTGTCATATGTAGAAATGTTTAAAGAATTCGGAAGGAGTATTTCCCATCATTTCGGGTTTGATTTAGGATTGATTCAGATCTTCCATGGGAGCTATTTCAGAATTATTTTTTGATTCCTTATTTGGAGATATCGTGTTGAGTAAACTCTCACCAAAGAAAGAATTTGAATTCAGCTTGGCAATTACTTGCATTAGCCAATAGAAGCGCTTAGCGTAAGGGTTAAGGTCAAAGCGTGGCAAACAAATTTTTTTTTTTGGCATCGCTATCAAAATATCTTTAAACTTAGGGGTGGACACTTACTGGGGTGTCTTTTATGGAGGTGTCCGCGCCTTGCACACACCAGCGCCACCTCAAACCGTCGACTGGTAGGTGCATGCACCCTCCTCCTCCAAGCGTGGGTGGAGCCTACACGTGACGCTTCGGCGGCTAATTCGAGCGGCGACCTATTCTCGGATATGGGGTGAGTCTTAAGACCGCATAGGGCATCACAATGGGCCAACTTGACTGGCCTAAGTGGTGGGCAGGGTCCTGCACTCTGTCCTACCCTCGCAACCTAACCTAACCTAACCTAGGGGTGGACTGGAAAAACTTTTTTAGTCGATCCACCCTACTGTACACTCTTGCTTATATTGAACTGTCCGATCCTTACTGATAATGAATAGTTTGTAAGATTATCTGAAATTTATTTTATAAGCAAAGCAGGGATGGGCGTTATTAGACAATTTGTGTGACGATAAAAAACAAAAATTTATTTTTATTCACTATTAAAAAAAATATGAATGATAAAAATCAAAGAACCATTTTCGGGATCATTTCGAAACTGGTTTCGGATCATTTCGGTACTGTTTCGGGATAGTTTCGGAACTGTTTTAGGAAAATTACGGGACTATTTTTGGATCAATTCTGCACCATTTTCGGGATCATTTCGGAGCTGTTTTGGGAGCATTTTGGTACCATTGCTATTTTTCATCACTCAAAATTTTGCAAAAGATGAATAATTTTTTTTTATTTTTGATTTGAATAATTTTTTTGGCAGTGGCCCAACCCTGGAGGAAACAGAGAGTCCTATTAAGAACTTAGATTATACTCGCACTATTCAGATTGAAGAGCACGTTCTTGGAACATTTTTAGATATATTTCGTAATATTCATTTTGTATATGGATTGGAAATGCTACAACCAATAAAATTTCTCCGATACCGCCTTTCAAAAGTGTAGTTTTGGAAGGTGAGTTTTAGGTGTTGAATGCTACTTGCTTTAATTTCCTTGACTTTAATCCACAAACCGAATTTAACTCGCTTGGGATCCGAAACAGTTACTATTTTTTTTTTGTTTTTTTTTTTCATTTCAAAATAAACCCTTTTGATTAGTCCACTTATTACCGTTTTAACATTATTACATACTTTCGTTATCTAACTAAATTTGTAACTATTTGCTTTTAGCAGAGTCCTTGAGTGTCCTTGAGTTGATACACATCTTGTACACACTTACGAGTATAGCTATCACTTGTTTGGGGGCGAAATAAGTTGGTTTGATTTTTTTTTGTTTTTGTTGAGAATTTGTTATTGTCAAGAGATAAAACGGTTCACACATGCACACATCAAGGCTAACAGACACATTAAGGCTAACACAAACACACATGCTAACGCATCAATATTGATTGACAAGCTTTAGTTGATTGACAGCTGCATCCCTTTCGAAGGATTTCATTAGAATAGCAATATTTCAAACTTCCTGTTTGTATTTTGATCTTTGCTTGGATTTTATTTACATATGCATTTGATGTGCTCAGTTTGCAAACACTTATACTTGTCCCTTTCTTTATCTAAATACTTGTATCGTTTATTCATGAGTTTGATGAGTGTGAAGGGAAATGTAATTTATTTAGATGTTTTGAAGCCTACCATATTTGGTTGAACTTGAAATTTTCGTTGCAATCCTTTGAGATGTTGCTTTTATTTTTGTATGCTTTGTTGTTGTATTTAGCAAAATTATTTATCCTTTACTGTTTTCTTGGTTGACAGGACTAACAACATCCGTTGCTAAAAATCAGCGCGCCAAACCGACAAACAAAGACACAAGCACAAAAGTAAAACGGAAACGGATACGCGATACACAAACGAACCCAATCACATGGGTTTCCGGCCCGAAGGATTTTCTACTATACGAAATGTAAATCTTGTTGTTTCTTTTTTTTTATAATATATACACAAATTTTTGCACTTGTCGCGGTTTGCAAAGCTCGAATATTTTTATTTCAACAATATTTTTTTATTTAAGGTTTTTATTACTTCCTGGATCTGCGCTCCATCAGCACCCTACTACGTAATGTAGCTATATATCGTCGTATACCCGTTGGACGAGTGTATTTTAGTTACCGACGACCGCCGCTTTTCACTTTCAAATTAAAAATGCTGCCCCAACCTTGCTATCAGTTGCTAATATAAGCGAGAGAAGTCAGCTGCCGCCACCAGAAAAGCCAGATCGAAGTAGCTGAATGCGGTAGAGTCACAAAAGATTACACAAAAATTTGTTGTTACTTAGTTTTTGTTGTTGTTTTGCTAGTTCAAAACCATTGTTCGCACATTCCGATGCGCATCTCAAACACCTTAGCAGTGGCATCTGCTCGCTTACTTCAAGTCAAGCTCATACACAGTTAACCCTCTCTCGGCGCTGTAAGCTTACAAAAGCGTCGACCAAACAGAAACGAAACCGAAAGTGTTAGATTCAAACTTCGAAAATTCGATATATGTAACCACAAACAGCTAAAGATATTCAACACGAAACTAACAGTAAGCAACGAAACGAAAGATGTCGTGAATTTCAAATTATCTGAAAAAAAGAGTATAAGATGAAACCCCGACTCCCGACAAAACGCTAACACTACCAAACAAGCTTTGCACATTTAAGCCATGCCGTTGGCTAAATCATTAGTCAGTCAGTCTGTCAAACCCGTCATACAGTCTGTCGTGCCGTCACAGCAATAGCAGCATATGAACATTTTGTGGTCCCGCATTTTTGATGAGCTAACATTGAAGTTATGTCTGCATGTATGCGTGTATGTTTGTGTGTTTGGAGTTGAGCAGTGCAGCGCGCTCTTTGGGAGAAAAGTGCCACAAGGTAGCTCCGTCGTTTACCTGTCGTTCATGACAATGACATCGCGCGCACTGGCCACTAGCAACCATTGCTGCCGGTTGGCGTTGTTGTTGTTGTTGTCTTCGGTTGTTAAATGCGATATTGCACTGCAGTCAAAATGTCAAAAGGCGGTCGGTAATCACTTGACTCTTAGCATCGCACAGTGGGCGAGTTTGGATAAAAACGATAACAAAAAGGTGATAATATTTCAAGTTAGATTAACTTTGCAAGTTAGAAAAAAATTAGCGATTAGTCGACTAGAAACATTTTGAAGTAATAATCTTTTTTTTTTAAAGAGCGGCCGCCGTGGTGTATCGGTTAAGCGTTCGGCCTTCTAGACCAAGTCGTGGCGGATCAATGCCCGGCAAAATTAATATTAAAAATTATTTAGAAAAATAAATTTTTTAAACGGGGTCGCCCCTCGGCAGTAGTTTGGCAAACTCTCCGGGTTTATTTCTGCCATGAGAAGCTTCTCAGCAAAAAGTAATTTTGCTTTGCAAGTGCCGTTCGGAGTCGGCAAAAAACTGTAGGTCCCGTCAACTTTTAGGAAAAAACACAAAAGCAACACACCACAAGTTGGAAAGAGAAGCTCGGCAAAAATCTCGTTAGAGGTTATGATAACCTGTTGGTATATCGCCGCCATTCGTTTTTTTTTAATTATAAAATATATTGGGTTACAATAAATAAAAATGAGATTAGACGTGAAATCAAGTGCCTTGATTAAAAGGTAAATGTTAATAAATTAATCAAATTGGGCTTAATTTTCCTCATATATTAATTAACTATTCAGATAATCCCTGAAAATAAATTAAATTAAAATAAAATAAAATAAAATAAAATAAAATAAAATAAAATAAAATAAAATAAAATAAAATAAAATAAAATAAAATAAAATAAAATAAAATAAAATAAAATAAAATAAAATAAAATAAAATAAAATAAAATAAAATAAAATAAAATAAAATAAAATAAAATAAAATAAAATAAAATAAAATAAAATAAAATAAAATAAAATAAAATAAAATAAAATAAAATAAAATAAAATAAAATAAAATATAAAGTAAAATGAAATAAAATAAAATAAAAAAATAAAAAAATTAAATAAAATAATTATTCAGATAATCCCTGAAAATTAAATAAAAAAAATTAAATAAAAGATATAAAATAAAAAAATAAAATAAAATTAAATAAAAAATGAAATAAAATAAAATATAAAATAAATAAAATAAAATGAAATAAAATAAAATATAAAAAAAAATAAAACAAAATAAAAAACAAATAAAATAAAATTAAATAAAGTAAAAAAAAATTAAATAAAATAATAAATATTACTACCTTTCATTTTTAATATTTTTTGTTCTTCCAGTTATGTTCCAACACACTGTACAAATCGCCAGCGCAAATGAGGCTTTTCAAAGCTTCATTGCTTAAGGTGAAACGTGATCTAGCATAACAAAACAGCAAAAACATAACGAAACCAATAAAAAGTTACAACAATAATACCAACAATGTGCAATTTACAATATACGAGACGTATGGAATAATAGGGCAAGAGATGAGTAAGCACGCAATAACCACAACTAGTTTTGCAATATTTTTTCTCCGAAGAAAAGGTGAAATACATTCCACTTAAAGCAGAGACATTCATAGTAGATACATCTCGCTGTACATAGTAATTCCTACGTAACATGCAAATTTCTCGCAATTTTCATGTCTCACTGGCTGACAGCGCGCACGCATGCGCTATAACGAGACATTATGATGAATGCGCGAAATGGGAAGTGAACGTGTTTTGATGGTGAGTAGAAAAGTGAATGCGTGAATAAGTAAACTGCGTGAGAGAGAACCTGTTTAGCCGTTGGAGTAGAAAAAACCTACCTACCTGCGTTGATGACTTTTGTTTTGATTATTCGTTCTTTTTTTACCGCTATTCGGTTTTGGTTTTTACTGTTAAGTCACAGGCTTATATCGGTTGGCGCAAGTTTGCGGAGTGAGTGGAGTGCGCTGTTGGGTGAATCCTGCTTACCTAAATCTACTGGAATGGCATTTTGTACTCTCATCAATGCTTGTACACATACATATTGCATTTTGGGCTTTAAATTTTGGTTGCATAAAAGATGCTCAATACTGATGTTCGGCAATAACTTTTCGTTTACCTGTTTGGCCTCGAGGCTTACATGTTTTTGCATATGGTTCACTTTTTCTTTCGAATCATTGGCTGGAACTTCGCAAACGCTGTCTTTAGGGAAATTATGGAAATATTGCAAAGTGGTAGGTATGCGTTTTCCCCTCTTTTTAAGTGGTTTACGCCGACAGTTATCAGAAGCAGTGTGTTTTACAGGGAGATAATATAAAATAAAATAAAATAAAATAAAATAAAATAAAATAAAATAAAATAAAATAAAATAAAATAAAATAAAATAAAATAAAATAAAATAAAATAAAATAAAATAAAATAAAATAAAATAAAATAAAATAAAATAAAATAAAATAAAATAAAATAAAATAAAATAAAATAAAATAAAATAAAATAAAATAAAATAAAATAAAATAAAATAAAATAAAATAAAATAAAATAAAATAAAATAAAATAAAATAAAATAAAATAAAATAAAATAAAATAAAATAAAATAAAATAAAATAAAATAAAATAAAATAAAATAAAATAAAATAAAATAAAATAAAATAAAATAAAATAAAATAAAATAAAATAAAATAAAATAAAATAAAATAAATTAAAATAAAATAAAATAAAATAAAATAAAATAAAATAAAATAAAATAAAATAAAATAAAATAAAATAAAATAAAATAAAATAAAATAAAATAAAATAAAATAAAATAAAATAAAATAAAATAAAATAAAATAAAATAAAATAAAATAAAATAAAATAAAATAAAATAAAATAAAATAATATAAAATAAAATAAAATAAAATAAAATAAAATAAAATAAAATAAAATAAAATAAAATAAAATAAAATAAAATAAAATAAAATAAAATAAAATAAAATAAAATAAAATAAAATAAAATAAAGTAAAATAAAAAAAATAAATAATATAATATAAAATAAAATAAAAAAAAATAAAAAAAATAAATCAAAATAAAATAAAAACAAATAAAATAATGAAAATAAAAAAACTAAAAAAAAAATAAAAAAATAATGAAACGAAATAAATCAAAATCGAATAACATAAAATAAAATGAAATATAAAAAAAAAAAAACTAATGGCGGCGATATACCAACAGGTTATCATAACCTCTAACGAGATTTTTAGTCGAGCTTCTCTTTCCAACTTGTGGTGTGTTGCTTTTGAGTTTTTCCTACAAGTTGGCGGAACCTACAGTTTTTTGCCGACTCCGAACGGCGCTTGCAAAGCAAATGAATTTTTTGCTGAGAAGCTTCTCATGGCAGAAATACACCCGGAGAGTTTGCCAAACTACTGCCGAGGGGCGACCCCGTTTAGAAAAGTTTATTTTTCTAAATAATTTTTGATGTTACTTTTGACGGGCATCGAACCGCCACGACTTGGTGTAGAAGGCCGAACACTTAACCGCTACACCACGGCGGCCGCCGTATATATAAATTGTTGATTATTTAGAAAAGCTCATCAGCTAAGCCTGGTCCATCTCATGGCCGTATACTCAAATAATTTACTTTCGTACCACCCTTTTGTCGGGCTTTTTTGAGGTAAGCATACTTTCTTGGTATGTAACAACTTTTTGTACCATTTTTCTTCCTTGCAGTAGCTTGTCCCTTCCAGATATTACATTTGCATTTATCGTATGCGACGTTAAAGAATTTTGAAAGTTTTCCTTACATACTTTGTGGTTGTTGCCCGTTGTTTTGCCTGGTTCACCCATTTGTGGTTCATATCGTTGTAATGAGTGTGTTGTTGTTGCTTTAGTTGTGGTTACTTTTTGTAGACGTCAGTTGCTATGAATTCATTGTTAATGTTGGCTTAGTGGTTGTAGGTGCTGTTACTTTATTCGAATATGAAAATGAAGTTGACCACCACTGGAAGTTATTAAATTTTGTGGTTGCCATTCAGCTTAGCTTATTGGTTGAATGCAACGCTGACAGCTAACTCTTCTACTTTCCTCTCAACCTTAATTTCATTGTTGCAATAACTTGAGTCTTCGTATAGCAACTGCTGTAGCGCGTTTTGTTGTTTATATGTTTCGAAGCAGACGTCACCAACGTGCAACGTGCAACAGCAAAGAGCTATTTATGTTGCAGCAACCGGTTTGTTTGCCATAGCGTAACACTTTCGGGTACTGTCCTATACACTAATGACGATGGTATTTTTACATGTGCTTCCTTCTCTTCGGAGCAACGGTGTCAATCCATATTTTACAAAAGACTCGCTTTCGTACTCGATTTGCCTTTTTTGTGACATGGTAAGTTTATTATTTCGCGGTCAGGCAGCTTTCGTGTGGCTGCTTTGTCGATATGACTTTGCAGACATAATGCAATCGTTTCATGAAACATTAGTTATGAAATTTGTTGGAAGCCCTTATTTATTAAACTTGAGCCAAGAAGTGTTTCGCCTTTATACAACTGGTTAACTTTTTTTATTTTTTGAAGTTGACTTCTTAGGCGGCGATATGCAGTTTTGATTGAGAGTAAAATTTGAGAAAATGGCTGATGACGCAACGGAAATTATGCAACGGAAATAGAAATTGTAGCAGACTTTCAGGGGTAGGCTCTTTTCACCACAATGTTTAGCTGTGCAAATCAAATAGGAGGTGAAATTCTAGGATCTATCTAACATTGCACAAATTGTAATAGTTAGGCCGAGCAGAATTCATGGGTGTTGCCACTTATAGGGTTGCCACCTATCCCAATTTTTGTAATTGTAATAGTTAGGCCGAGCAGAATTCATGGGTGTTGCCACTTATAGGGGTGCCACCTATCCCAATTTTTTTTTAAATATAGAGCTAGATATGCCAATATGGCTACCAAATGAAAGATATTTTCGACCGTATTCCAAATTTGAAAGTCTCAAGCAGGGTTCCCACCTAGCCACAATTTTTTTTTCGTATATCTCGGTAACTGCTTGACCTATTTGGATAAAATTGGGCATGTAGACAATTTGATTAATTATAATATTATATACATGGGTGTTGCCACTTAGGGCGGTTTAGGGCGGTTTACAGGGTTGCCACCTATCCCATTATTTTAAATATAGATATAGATATGCAAATATGTCTGTTAATTTAGGCATTATTCTACGCACATACCGAATTTGAAGGAAAACTCAGCATGTATAAAATATTTTCGAATTGATCGGTTCCACGGGGGTCGATTCGTGTTCAATGAAATGATAAAATGAAAAAAAATTTCATACAAAATTTATGAAAAGATACTTCATATACATACACATTTTTTTCACGTTATCATTTCATAGAACGAGAATTCCCCCTCTGTTCCACTTCCCGGAAGTAAGAAGTTGTGAATCTCAACCATTATTTATTTATCCGAAGATGGTTAGCCGGGTAACTACTGATGACGTAATCATCATGTCATCGAAAATAAGCAAACCAAAGACCCCGCGCCTCCAATAGTGATGAGATAATACTTGAACGGCCCCTCTTGTTGTTGTTGTTGTTGTTGTTGTTGTTGTTGTTGTTGTAGGGAGGTGTAGCCCTGCTTAAATGTCAGACAGGGTCACCCCGGGTGTATTGCTCTTGGCCGGGTCGATATAAGAAAACGGCACGGGTCGTTTCGGCACGATGGATACAGCACAAGTACTTGTACCGTTCTCGTAGAACCGGCAATACAAGAAACTAGACGTGTAGGCCATGTAGGTCATTTAGCGTTACCCAGGGTGCACCAACAGGGAGGCGACCTACTCTTACGGCCCCTCTTCATATTTCGTTGTTTCTGAACTTAAGAAGTTAACTTCTTTCACGTGTACTGGCACACGCTTTTTTTATTTAATTGGTTTATTTAAATTTTATTTGGTTTAATTAAATTTTATTTTATTTTTTTTATTGAACTTTTTTGTTTCATTTTATTTTTTATTGTTTTGGTTTTTTATTATTTTGTTTATTATTTAATTTTTATTTTTTATATTATTTTATTTTATTTTATTTTATTTTATTTTATTTTATTTTATTTTATTTTATTTTATTTTATTTTATTTTATTTTATTTTAATTTATTTTATTTTATTTTATTTTATTTTATTTTATTTTATTTTATTTTATTTTATTTTATTTTATTTTATTTTATTTTATTTTATTTTATTTTATTTTATTTTATTTTATTTTATTTTATTTTATTTTATTTTATTTTATTTTATTTTATTTTATTTTATTTTATTTTATTTTATTTTATTTTCTTTTATTTTATTTTCTTTTATTTTATTTTATTTTAATTTATTTATTTTATTTTATTTTATTTTATTTTATTTTATTTTATTTTATTTTATTTTATTTTATTTTATTTTATTTTATTTTATTTTATTTTATTTTATTTTATTTTATTTTATTTTATTTTATTTTATTTTATTTTATTTTATTTTATTTTATTTTATTTTATTTTATTTTATTTTATTTTATTTTATTTTATTTTATTTTATTTTATTTTATTTTATTTTATTTTATTTTATTTTATTTTATTTTATTTTATTCTATTTAATTTTAATTAATTTTATCTTATTATATTTTATTATATATTTTTTTTTAATTTACATTTATTTGTTTACAAGAATATAACTGTTTTTTTACTTTACTTTATTTTATTTTTGTATTTTAATTTATTTTATATTATTTTATTTTATTTTTTTAATTTTATATTTTTTAAATACAAAAAATTTGCAGCATTCCTTTAAGTCGTACTCAGTACAAACGAAAATTCGCTCATTTCGAAAATGATAAATTAAACCGAATCGAAAAAAACCTATGGACGAGGACAAAGAAAATGAAATCAGCTCAGCCGGTGCAATAAGTGCATTATTATGACGGCTATGTGGCAGAGGCAAAGGTTCACATGCATACGATGAAAACTTTCGATTTTTAATGCACCACGATGCTAGGCAGATGAGCAACTACAACAAAAACAACAACTCAACTTATCAGCGACGAGACGGCACTCCATTGCGAGTTGGTGCTCTGCACGTTTAAAGTCAACGCGGCGCCTCAAATGAAAGTGAAATTTTTTGGCTTTGGAAAAGGGGGGAATAAAAAGCAACACATTTGACTTGTTATTGGTGGCTGTATATTTGTATACACCTGTATAAGGATGTACATAGGTATGTCGTGAGAAATTTACTTGCAATACGGATGCAATAGCACGTACAAAAGCTGCTTGACGAGCTCCAAGTGCTGCCACAAAATAGAGGCCGAAATGTGCTGAAAGTGCAAGCGGTTGTAGAGATGTGAGGAAGAATGAAATTAAGGTAGACTTTGTTGCTGAAGTAAACACAATATTTTTTGTTTTTTGTTGTTGTTGTGTGCAGAAAATTGCAGTTCCAAAAGTGTAAAAAGGTACCGAAATGAGTTCTACAGTAAAGAGCATCGCAAATTTGAATACAGAAAACTTGTCACTTTTCTGTATGTAAATGAAAGTAAGGTAGAGGAAGAAAAGAGAACAAACACTAATAACATCGAAGTAATGCCAAGAGACCAAGACCTTACGAGAAAGAGATAAGGCATACTCATATAAGTTGATGCAACAAAAGTGTCTCCAAATGAGTTTACCTGTGTACACTCAGTTTATGCGTGCGAACCATGCAATGAATTGAAGTAGTTTGATAAGGTACTACTAAATTATTTTGGACTGATAGGGGGGTGAGGGTTACAGAAAATATGTTTGTAGTAATTTTTGGGCTTTCCTGGAGATATTTTTCTTATCCTCATTGCTATGTAGCGTGGGAGACGATGAACCCGATAATCTTATATATGACCGACGATGGAAAAACCTGCTGTAGTAAAATTTTTTTAATTTTTGCATATTCTATTCAATGGTATTTTATTTTATTGCAATTTATTATTATTGTTTTTTAATTATTTTAATTTTTGTTAATTTAATTTAATTTAATTTTAATTTAGTTATTATTATTATTGGTCATTTTATTCACGCACTTTGAAAATTTTGTGGACTTTTGGCCAGTCGAATAATACTTATCAAATTATTCTTTTGAGCTTTTGGCGAAAACAAGTTAAAAAATGCTACAAATAATACCAACTACGATGATTGCAATTTCGATCTTGTTGAAGGATCTTGTCAAACCGCTTTGTATTGTTGCTTCATCACCTTTACTGGTTATTCTTACCTAACTTTATAGGGGTGTAAGAGTAGGTCGCCTCCCCGTTGGTGCACCCTGGGTAACGCTAAATGACCTACGTGGCCTACATGGCTAGTTTCTTGAATTGCCGGTTCTACGAGAACGGTACCAGTACTTGTGCTGTACCCATCGTGACGAAACGACTCGGGCCGTTTTCTTATATCGACCCGGGGTGACCCTGTCTGACATTTAGTCAGGGCTACACCTCGCTACAACAACAACAACAACAACCTAACTTTAATTTAGTTTAATTTAATTTAAACTCTTTTTGTTTGCTTTTTGACTTGTAGAGTAAATACCGACGATATTGTGAAGCAATTTCTAATTAAATTTTTATACCTTTCATGAACATGAAATGGTATTATAACTTTGGTCCGATGTTTGTAAATATGAGAAGAAGAAGAGATGGACCCATCAATAAGTATACCGAAATGATCTGGATGACGAGCTGAGTTGATTTAGCCATGTCCGTCGGTCCGTCTGTCCGTCTGTCCGTCTGTCTGTTTGAACGCAAACTAGTCCCTCAATTTTTGAGATATCTGGCTGAAATTTTGTATGTGGCCACCATTTTGTAATATAGGAATCATTTGTCGGAACTGACAAGATCGGACCAGTATAACATATAGCCCCCATACAACCGATTGTTCAGATATAAGGTTTTTTGACTAAAACTTCTGCAATTAAAAAGTTAGGAACGTAAAATTTTGCAACTCGAGTACTTTCTATTTACGTAGTGTATATAGTGAAAATCAACAAGATCGGGCAAATGTAACATATAGCCCCCATACAACCGATTGTTCAGATATAAGGTTTTTTGACCACAACTTCTGCAATTAAAAAGTTAGGAACGTAAAATTTTGCAACTCGAGTACTTTCTATTTACGTAGTATATATAGTGAAAATCAACAAGATCGGGCAAATGTAACATATAGCCCCCATACAACCGATTGTTCAGATATAAGGTTTTTTGGCCAAAACTTCTGCAATTAAAAAGTTAGGAACGTAAAATTTTGCAATTCGAGTACTTTATATTTATGTAGTGTATATAGTAAAAATCAACAAGATCGGGCAAATGTAACATATAGCCCCCATACAACCGATTGTTCAGATATAAGGTTTTTTGACCAAAACTTCTGCAATTAAAAAGTTAGGAACGTAAAATTTTGCAACTCGAGTACTTTATATTTATGTAGTGTATATAGTGAAAATCAAAAAGATCGGGCAAATGTAACATATAGCCCCCATACAACCGATTGTTCAGATATAAGGTTTTTTGACCAAAACTTCTGCAATTAAAAAGTTAGGAACATAAAATTTTGCAACTTGAGTACTTTCAATTTATGTAGTGTGTAGAGGAAAATCAAGAAGATCGGGTAAATATAACATATAGCCCCATACAACCGGTTGTTCCGATATAAGGTTTTTTGGCCAATACTTCCGCGTTTAAAAAGTTAGGAACGTAAAATATTGCACCTTTAGTACTTTCTACATATGTAATGTGTATAGTGTAAGTCAGTACAATTGAACACGTATAATATATAGCCTCCATACAATCGATTGTTCCGATAACTCGGATCCTATTATTTTCTAAGTTTTTTTAAATTATAACAAAGATGTGTAATGTGTATAGTAAATATAGTTAAATTGAAACAGGCTGTACTGGGGATCGAACAGTGAAAATCGTGACGCTTATTCATGAAAGGTATATAGCCTTCGGCACAGCCGAAGACAGCTTTCCTTACTTGTTTTTATTTTACTTTATCTTATCTTATGTTATTTTATTTTTTTATTTTATGTTATTTAATTTAATTTTATTTTATTTTATTTTATTTTACTTTATTTTATTTTATTTTATTTTATTTTATTTTATTTTATTTTATTTTATTTCATTTTATTTTATTTTATTTTATTTTATTTTATTTTATTTTATTTTATTTTATTTTATTTTATTTTATTTTATTTTCGCTCTTTTAGTTAAGACGAATGTTTGGTGGTGTGTCTATTATATCTGTGGTCATAAGCAATAACAGCCTAAGTCGACTTATGAAATTAGACCAGTTGAAATTTTTGCTGGCGAATTTTTGTAACAAAACTGTTTTATAACTAAGGCAAACTTATTGGATTTAATTGTTTGTAAAGAAAGTAAAAAAGACCAATGAAAGTCTTGAAAAATGTCACGATGTTGGTATTCAAAATCACCAGCAAAACTTATACTCATTAGTAGTATACAACTAGAACTAGTATTTTACAACCAGTATGTTTCTAGTATATCATGTCTACTAGATGACTAGTATGTTCTGGTCGAAATCTGAGATCTCGAGGGACATCAACACGTAAAAAATACCAGTTGCTTATGTATATGAAAAAGTAAAAAAAAAAACTGACACAAACTAGTTGCAAAAAGGTTTTCAACTAGTTGCTTTCGCTGCAGGGTATATGCAGGTACGATAATACATACATATGTATGTATGTTTGTATATGAATACGTGTAAGTACACTGTAAGCGGCAAAGGGAAACACAAAGTAATTATCAAGCTGGGCGAAGCAAATGTGAAAATATTTTAAGAAGTGAAATTGCATTCCAACTGCTCGTCGTAAAACAAACAAAAGCAGCAACAGTAAGAGCAGAAGTGTTACAGCAACGATAGGTGTAGACCAGTTATAAAAGTCTCATCTCATATTGACTACATATAGATGTGAACTTACAAGCTCAATTGCCACTTTGGTGGATTTAAAACAAAAATGGTGTATTTTCTTGCTAAGGAGCGGATGATTCTTCATTGCCACAATTGCATAAAAGGTTTAAGTGTGATGCTCTCTCAGGGGACTGACTAGAAAAATTTCCCTATATTCGAAGCTTGGATCCCTGAATATTTCTCTACACACTTACAATTATTGTGTCCTAGACTGAAGTTTCTGTATGTTTGTGTGCAAAGATAAGATTTAAGAAGTGACACAAAAACAGGGATGGGCATTATTTAATTTTCGAGTGACGAGTGACGAAAAAATAAAAACAAATTTATATTTGTTATTCAAAAAATATTTGTATGATGAGTGATCGGTCATTCAAAAAAAATCAAATAACATTTTCGGGATTATTTCGAAAACGTTTCGGGACTGTTTCGATATTTTTTTCGGATAATTTCGGGCTCGTTTCCGGAAAATTTCGGCTCTGTTTTGGGATCAATTCTGGACCATTTTCGGGATCATTTTGGACCTGTTTTAGGGATCATTTTAGTAACATGTTATTTTTGAATTAAAAAAAGCTGCCACCCATCACACAAAATTTTATAAACGGAGACCTGCTATTCTATTCATCAGTTCAAGACCTTTTGCTTAAAAAATGTGGGTCTAAAAAAAAAATTGGTATGGCAACTTTGCTTACTAAAAGTCCATAAAGAAACTAAAGTTTTTTGAAAACAGTGTATAAATTTATATCTATGCATTTAAATACGTGCACGTGTACTAAAGTTGTAGGGAGCGTCAGCACCGACATTGCAAGCGTACTTTAAACTTTGTAGCATCTTCGCCTACCGGCATTGAAATAATTGCACGTAGTGAACTATTTTGGCTCACCCTTTTTTATTTCTACTTCGAGAATACTTTGAGTTGATTTCATACCAGATAGCAAGCTAAGTTGAAATTAGTTAAAAATTAACTTAGTCGAGCGGAATCTGCAATGAGTGCAAAGATTGGAATAAATTTTTATTGGCTGTGTTTTATTCTGCACTTAGCAAACAGAAGTAAAGATTGAAAACAGCCATAAGTACATATTTGATAAATTTCCCCAAGCGGGCCACCTCAAAATTCGATTTGAAAGAAATTTAGTGAAAGTGATCTGCTATGTAAGAAAAAATATCACCAAAGGTCGGTTATATATATTGGATGGTTACCGAGATATACGGTTGAATAATATATGTAGCCCCATATATGGAAAATTCATTTAAAATTTGCAGATTTGTACCGATCTAGAAACTTGAAAAACTTTGAAATTGGCAGTCTTGGGATCGTTTTTTCACTGATCCCCTGGTTACTTAGGGATTTGAAACTTAGCACTTAGTCTAGGGAATTTACAATATAATTTTTAGTGTTCAAAATTCCGCTAGGTGGAGTATTTATAGATAAAAACATTTGCTTTTTTCTCTTATTTTTCTCTCTATACAAGCAGAGATTCATTAGCGCTAGTTTATAAACTACCTACACACTTACTTGGAAGTCTTAATTTATAGTATTTACTTGGAAAAGTTGACGTGTTTTTCTTACATTTTGTGTTCACCTCAAAGAAAAGACATTTGCAGCAAAAATCACATACATTTATTATCAATTGCATGTTGCGCATTGTTTGTGGGAGAAAAAGAGGTGATAAAGCACATTTCGTGCTTCATCTTGATTTCATTACAATCTATTTCTATCTTCTTTAAATCTCTCTGCCACATGCACATCCACTTCACAAGCTGTTCGATGGGCTGACGCTTTCCACATTTTGCTTCTTATTGGTTTTACACTACTCTCAGTATTTACTTCTTAACACCTTTTCCCTTCAATTACTTTGGCAACATTTTTTTTTTTCGCTTTTAAATTGCCACTACAGTTGCCATGTTTACCTTCTCTAGTTATTTTTTTCTTCAAAACGTTCACGTTCACTGTGCTAATGTGTTGCCGCAGTCGACGTGCTTCATACGAAATTTCTCAGCACGCAATCTGACTTGGTCTTCAAACACAACACAGCCAATGGCACAACACCAACCTTTGCGCCAAACTAAAGACTACAGCTAGCTTGACACATAATACCCCAGATATGGCGATGTCAATCCATGGCTGCTTCTTCTTGTCGTTCATCTTCTAATTCTTGCTAGACGAATTCGCTTGTGCGGGTGCTATGTGCATTTGGTTTGTTGTTGTTCGCTCCAACTCTGGTACAGCTTTCAGATATCCTGCACCTAGGTAGGTGTGCTGCATCACACCAATCCTTTCGGCTGGTTAACTTTCGGCTTTAAGTGGCTTATTGTGTATTTCGTGAGCGCCATTGTCAACGTTACAGTTTTAAATGGTCGCAATAATTTTTGTTTGTTTGTTTTGTTGTTATTGTTTATTATCTTGATGCTTGTGTTTTCTTTTTCATTGCCATCAGCCACTGTTCGTGCTGTTTGTGATTGGCAACATGCACCTTTTGATTTTACAGTTTCCACTACCCTTGCTTTTCTCGAATAAGTTGCTGGTATATTTTGAATAAATTAGCCCATTGTGGAAAAATACCGTTACCTATCCGTGATATAAACTAGAGTTAGTTATTGGTAGAATTCAATCTAGGACAGGTTTTCAGCTCAACATTAACATTTTTATTTATTTTATTTTATTTTGATTTACTTTGATTTATTTTAATTTATCTTATTTTATTTTATATTACTTTATTTTATTTCATTTTATTTTATTTTATTTTATTTTATTTTATTTTATTTTATTTTATTTTATTTTATTTTATTTTATTTTATTTTATTTTATTTTATTTTATTTTATTTTATTTTATTTTATTTTATTTTATTTTATTTTATTTTATTTTATTTTATTTTATTTTATTTTATTTTATTTTATTTTATTTTATTTTATTTTATTTTATTTTATTTTATTTTATTTTATTTTATTTTATTTTATTTATTTTATTTTATTTTATTTTATTTTATTTTATTTTATTTTATTTTATTTTATTTTATTTTATTTTATTTTATTTTATTTTATTTTATTTTATTTTATTTTATTTTATTTTATTTTATTTTATTTTATTTTATTTTATTTTATTTTATTTTATCTTATTTTAGTCTATGTTATTTTATTTTGTTAAGGCTTTTCTGAAACGACCTAATGCATCTGTCTGAGGTTTCATTTTTTGTTGTTCTTGTTTTATCTTTTGTTGTCATTGCTGACATCTTGTGCATAAAATTTTAATGCCATTGCATTCCGATTACGTGCCTCTGATCTGCTGTTTACTTTATTGGTGTCTCTGTCTCTGCTGCAGTTGCTATTGTTATTGTTTGTCTTTTGGGCAGCTTTTCGTTAGTAAAGACAATGAACATTTTGTGGGAAATATTGCGATTTTTGTAACCTTACTTTTGACTGTCTTAACCAAAATTATGAATGATCCTCAGTGAGCATATTTAATTGTACTTTAATTTTTGAAAAATTATAGCCATTAGATGGGTTTCTATTTATGTTGGAGTGGCGCAAATAAAATTATTATGCTTTTATTGCACTTTTTTTTAAAGCAATTAATGTATTTGTCGTCTGTTGAAAGAGTCTATGAGTTCGCTTAGGCCAGCTGAAAAATTAACTCGATATCATAATCATAATGCGGAATATCGATTTTAGCAAAAGCAAAGCTAAATGAAATTAATTGACATTCCGTTAATGGAGGTCGGTTGTTGATATCGAAACTTGTTCTCCCAACATGATACTTCAGATACGTCGAAATGTAGAGCGAATTCT
>CAXKVI010000005.1:110815618-110820618 GCA_964058755.1 Campiglossa producta
GTAACGCCAACTGTGAAAGAGCACCATTTAATCATAGTTAGGTGGACACTTTGCGTTCGTAGATTTCTTGCATTTCTTCTCCTCCCATTTCATGCCACTTCGAACAACCAGCACCCATCAACCACTGCTTTATACAGTCTACGATAACTTTAACTAGGACTAAAGTACATTGATAGCTTTACTCCATCTACTCATTAACACATGCCTCAAAATCGTAGAGCGAGTGTGTGTGTGTGGGATAGGGTGATTTAAAAAAGTGTCTTCCAGCTCTTACCACCTCGGAAGTATTATTATTATAAGGCCTTATTACACCGCGACCATTTACACGGCCTTTCAGCTTATTGCTGTATGTGGAGGCTCTTTATAAATTTGAGCACCTCCTCAGGTTTTTTTATTCCACATTACGAACGGATTGAGAGTGACCCCACCTAAGTAGCAAACTCTCTTTCTTGCTAACGCAATGCATTCAGAGTATATGAACCGTTGTTTCATATCTGACAGATATCTGACAGCTTACTCAGGTGATAACGCAGACTGCAATGTCCCGTATAATACCCAGTGAGGCATCTTAGATCCACCCTCCTTAGATTAATCAGTCTGACCGACGCTCTTTGTGATGGTTCTATAAAGAGTTTGGCCTGCCTCTGTCAGAGATAGAGCGTTTTTTGAAAAATATTTTAAAACAGGGTGTGATTTAAATTTTGTGGAAAATTCGTGGGATTTTTTTTAATTTAAGATGTGGAAAGCTGAGAGATATTTTGCCATTTTTCGGGCACAGTCGAAGACAGCTTTCCTTACTTGTTTTTCATTCAAATATACTTGTTTTTCATTCAAATTTCTCAAACATTTTTTTTCTTAATTGAATCACCCTAGTTTGGATGCCAGCGCGAGCTGGTGCCACTAAGTATGTATGTTGGTTAAGTGGTCACTCCACGCACTTCAAAGTGATTTACTATGTACCTACATACCGATGTATGACTCAAGCGCGTATTTTCCCACTCACGTACACTTGCTCACACTCATTTGTCAGCTCCAAAAGCATCCACAAGCTCTACCTACTACTAAGTATGGCTTGCACATTGTCGTCGTACTATATCGGCGCGGATATCTCCTGTTGTGTGTTGTAATTTCAGTGTAATTTGGGTTTTTTTGGTTGCATGCATCACTGCAAGCTGGTACAAAATCAGCCAGCCTTTTCTTTCCAAACTTTGAGTTAATGATGTGCCACAGTTAACAGCTTGCTTGTCCTTAAATCTGGTATGATTTACTCACGCGCTTCCGAAAATTTAGAAACTTTGTTTTTATACTAGCGAGTGGTTCACTGATATTATTGTAGCATTTGTAAGCTTATTTCTGTTAGATTGTAGTGCGAGAAATTCATAGGCCATCCTTATTCCAGTCTTAAGGTATTCAATGATGTGAGATGTAGACAATGGGAGGCTCAACATGCTTTCTATAAATTCTCCATATCAATCATGTAAGCCGTCAGTAACTGTAAAAACTTGGAATAGGTGACCTTTCGGTAAGACTTGGCTATTGTCTAGCGATTATGGTTAAAACTCAGCTGAGAGTAGGGTTTTTGTAGGCACCCTTCCTGTGTTGCGTAGGATGCTACAGTTGTAAATTTGTTCTTCTTTGATGCACCTTCCGTAAGAGATAACCTGAGCTTCGTAAAAGGATTACTGTTTGGAAGGATTGGCAGAACAAAAAAGTGGGTTTTTGCTGAGCTTGGAGTAGCTTGGTAGGGTATCGATTGAGAAAATCGCATTTAAGATAGGCCGTACCAAATAACTTCAGACAGCCTTCTCCCATCCTCCCATTTTTTCTCTTGAGGTGATAGAGACTAATGTCATTTACTCTTTATCTATTTTCAGTTTTCTGCCATGAGTACTTCCAGAGATACGCAGTACGAAAAATATAACTTATGTGGCATATGCCACTCCTACATCATCTACTGGTCCAGATTGTGAATCTTCACCATACTCGAGCCCAATTGAGGACGCACAAGAAATGTCCTCAACGTCGGTCTAAGCGTGACAACGGATACAAAGAAGATTTTTCATATATGAGTCCCATTTTCCCTTGGCAACGGCTGGACCGACTTCATTAAGTATTTTTTAGTGTGTTGAGTGTGACAGTATGACTCCCAAAAAAGAGTTTTTGTCATGGGCATTTATATGCAGTAACCTACTTTTCGATGTATCAAACCGTTTCAGAGACCAGGGGTGACCATAAATTGTATTTTAAGGTAATGGGTATCAAACAAAAGTATATCAAATGGTTATAACAAGGTTTTCACTTCAGAATCTCTATTACTTTGAAATATATGTACCTGTTCCTGAAAGTGATTATAAGGTAAAGCTGACAACAGAAGCAGACGGACAGGGAAATGTATAATTAGAGATGGAGGTCTAGGTAAGGTGGAGGTGGATGTAGCGGCAGAAGTAGCGATAGAGGTTTGACCCTAGACAATATTTTTAGGATATGTGTTTATTAGCAAGGAGTGCCTTTTAGGTCAACATGGGAACCCGTTTTCATTTCTAGACAATAACTACTTATTTGATAACAACTTTCTACTATGAGCAATATAACATACAATAAAATTAATTCAAAGTCATAGATAATTCTTTAATTAAAGTGTTGCGAATTCAATTTATATTTTCCCTCTCATTGTCACAACATCTATTACAATGCAAATATGCGTGCCAATGACATACTAAATTATTTTACAAATGAACATTAAAAAACAAGAGCAAAATCATTATGACAGATTTGACATATAAATAGATTATGATAATGATGATGTTGATGATGATTTGTTGCTGATGTGGTAACAACAAATTGCTGATGTTTGACACATTGGTAGCAGTATAGCTACCCTGCAGCGAAAGCAACTAGTTGATAACTACCTTAGAAGTAGTTGGTGCGCCGGGGCCAACTAGTCAGTGTTTTGTCTTTTTCCATATAAGAAACTGATATTTTTTACGTGTTGATGTCCTACGAAATGTCAATTGTCAGATTTCGACCAGAACATACTAGTCATCTACTAGTCATGATATACTAGAATTATACTAGTTGTAAAATACCAGCCCCATACTCGTTCAACCTAGACTAGTATGATTTCCATAAAATTAACCAGTCCCCATGCCAGTCCAAAAAGGACTAGTATGAAATATAGTAGTCCCATACTAGTCCAAAAAGCATTGAACCTAGACTAGTTTGATTTCAACCAGAATTTTCATGAGTTACCCTTTATTTTATCATTTGTCTTTATTTTCATTTAAGAAAGCAGCGACTATTTGTGTTTATCCTATCACGAAAAAGCATCTGTGAATTATAAGATAAAAAAAGAAGAAAACGAAATGAATGAATTTTTTAATTGGTATGATTTCATCAAGAAAATTCTAGTTGTATACTAGTATGAAATGGATATTTCCTGACTAATATGAGTTCTGCCAGAAATTTTTTTTAACCAGTTTACGGTTTCGCTGCAGAGTTTGTACATAGGCACAACTTAACAGGTTTTAAATATTGCAACTTTTGTGTCGACGCACTTAACATTAGCGTTCATGTATGTGCATAGACTGAAAGGCTGAGCTAAAACACTCTACCAGTGATGTAGCATTTCACTACAACTAAAATTAGGCAGAAACAATAATTTGTCTCTGCAATATGTAGTTACGACGTTATAAAAATAATAACAATTTACGCAAAGTCGTTAACTGAGTAGGAAGTGAATGGGATTAGCCGACGATGCTGCAGCCGGTAAAAGAAGCTGAGTAGTGATCACAAGCATATAAAACAAGTAAGGAAGTCTAAGTTCGGGTGAACCGAACATTTAATACCCAGCGGAAATTGTTACCGAATTATTTCAATATATGTGATTTTCGATATCGAAAGTGGGCGTGGTTGGAGAGCGATTTTATATCAGCGATCAGGTATACTCCCAACAATACTAGTATGATTTGTGCCGAATTCCATCGTTCTATCCTAATCAGTTTAAAAGTTACGATCATTCCAATTTTCAAAAATGCCTCCCTTAAAAGTGGGCGGTGCCACGCCCACTATAAAAAATTTATGAAAAAATCATAAGAGAATGACCAGGGGGATTCACCTATAAAATTATATCATTTTAGCCATTTCAGCTGCCGAGATATGTCAATTTGTGTGATTTTCGAAATTTTCGATATCGAAAGTGGGCGTGGTTGAAAGGCGATTTTATCCAGTTTCATCAGGTATACTACCAACGACACTAGTATGCTTTGTGCCGAATTCAATCATTCTATCGTAATCAGTTTAGGAGTTACGACCATTCAAATTTTCAAAAATGCCTCCCTTAAAAGTGGGCGGTGCCACGCCCATTATAAAAAATTTATGGAAAAATCATAAGAGAATGACCAGGGGGGTTCACCTATAAAATTATATCATTTTAGCCATTTCAGCTGCCGAGATAAGTCAATTTGTGTGATTTTCCAAATTTTCGATATCGAAAAAGGGGGCGTGGTTATCATCCGATTTCGCCCATTTTCAATAGCAACCTACCTTGGTCAGAAAGTAACCTGTGTACAAAATTTCATGCAAATATCTCAATTTTTACTGAGGTTATCGTGTACACGGACGAACAGGCGGACGGACATGCCTTAATCAACTCCTCTTTTAATCGTAAGAACTTTCATATATGGAACTCTATATCTATCTCGATTATTTTGTGCCGTTACATACAACCGTTATGTGAACAAAATTAATATAAGTACTAGTACTAGTACGCTGGGTATAAAATTCCATACCTTTTGCATGGAATTAAGGGTTTATGATAAAAAAAAAATAAAAAATAAAAAATAAAAAATATAATATTTAAAATATTTTTCAAAATAAAAAATAATCACCCCAATCCAACTTCTAAAAACAGAATAACAAAAATGACTGCCATATAAATCTGCATATAAAATTAAAAAATCCCTTTTCGATAATTCAAAAAGTTCCAGGAAGGTTAAAGAAAG
>CAXKVI010000005.1:110825618-110843118 GCA_964058755.1 Campiglossa producta
AAAGTACCTGCTTTATTGAAAGTTTTGTATAGCATGTTAATCGCTTAATAACATAATGACCACACACATACGCAATACCCAGCAGGTCATAACGTGATTTTTTAATTTCATCCGCACTGTGAGGCGCACCTGCTTAAAGGGGCAAAATTTCTACTTATTGAATAGACATCAAAAACATGGCCAGCAGCATTTAGTTGATGAGATTTTAAGGTGTTGAAATGATGGCGCACTTTTAATGAAATTTTTTGCAAAAAATTATTGCTTTTGACAAATTTTTGTTCAACACTTTTCAACCTTGCTTTTTGAAAACAACATGCGAGGCCAAATTTTTTTATATCTTAGTTTGGAGTTCCATTAAAAAGAGTTAATGTAGAGAAATAAGAGTTAATGTAGTGAAATAAATTTATTTGCATATGGTATGGTAATGGTATGGTATCTCATCCACAAGTTTTTATAGATACCTACGCCAAAGCCACTAAAAAATTGTCTTGTTCATAATTCTTTTAGCAGCAGTGAACTATCTAAAGCACATGCCTTAAACGCCTTTAAAACTTACCTAATAGTTTCTCTTTCTACCATTTTTCCGAATATCACATTTACGAAAACTCCATCTACTCATCACAACAAATATTTAGATACATATTTAAGCGTATCGTTTGCTCTTTATTTCAGCTTAAAACCTCCCAGTGCACGTCGTGGCCTTTATTGAACATTTGCTAGCCGCTAGAAAGCATACAAATTGTGGAGCTTTAGCTCAATTACGTAATGTACTATGAATATTTGTTGTGAGTGCGGTCCAGCATTACAATTACACTACCGCATATCGACCGTGCCAACAGCATAACCATCATACATGGGGTTACATCAAAAAGCAGACGTGCATATGTACGTCTCTGCTTGAATGAATTCAATAAGTTTACCTGTTATGTTAAATACTTAAGTAAACAATTATACAGACATGTGCGCTTCTTCGGTACGTTCAAAAACCATAAATTGCATTGACCAAGCACGTACAGTGTAAATAGTCTTCTTAGTTTTGGGATCACCCATTTTAGCGTCTCAATATTTACTTTAAAGTGTGAATGCAGTTTTGTTTTACCGCTTCCACGTTATATGCACTTGCAATGAGATAAAATTTGTTTTGAGATCAAAACAACTGTTCGTGATCAGGAAGGTACTTCAGCGCATCGTCCATTGGTGTTAAACAACTTTCGTTTTCATTTAAGAGGGATTTTGATTTTTGATTTTTTTCTTTCGAGTACTCTAAAATGTATATATGTATTAGACCCCTGCATCAATCCATGCAAAACGGCAAAAGAATCATTCATATAGAATTTGAATTGAATTGAATCGGCCTTGCTTTGCTTTGATGCAGACCCCTGCGGGTTAGGGGTTTAGAATATGCCCGAGGTAGGCATACCGGTCGTAAGAGGCGACTAATATGCACATAGGTAATGACGTGCTACTCGATGGTTGATCTACGGATATGATTCCTCTCACCTCTCATTACCCATCTTCTTCTTCCTCACGGATGGAGGGATGACATGACCTAGAAGGTTCCACTGGTCATACCAAATCGCTACCACGACAGTCGGGCAATACCGCAAGGGAGTACCGCAGCGTACCGGGGTCATATCCGGCCAAGGACTGTCAACTACGGCATCACTCCCCAAAACCTTCTGGGAGTGTTTTGCTGTTAACAACAACAACAACAACAGTCTTAATTGCAAGGGCTATAAAAGTGTTTGTCACAAACGTCGTTTACGCGGTCTCTTAGATGTCGAATGAGTGATTTTGCATAATCACCGACGATATCCATATTTGTATACAGATTATAATAAATACTTTTACTAGGGGTTTTTCAAGAATTTTTGAATTTTTCAGATATTTTTCAGGATTGAAAACTAAATGCAGTGGTATTTATTGCAGCCAACTCAACCAAGAACTTTCAGCCACTTGTATTTCTAACTCTCACAAAACTCAAAACTCCATAATTACAAAAAAATGCACCCATTTATGTTCTATTAAGCCAAAATTACTAATACTCTACACCTTTATAAAAAAAATGTGAAATTGTAAGCTGTGTAGCCAATATATTTGTTTTGAATCAGAATGAATAAAATTATTTTCATGCATTCATTCATATTCTTTTTTTTTTAATTTTGAAAAATTTAGGCAAAGTGAATATTCAAAATATAAAATATTCAAGACTGAGATTTTTGGTTCTTCAAATGGAAAATTCAAATTTACTGTAATCTATTGTACTCAAAGTTTGAATCCATTCATGCAGGGCTCTAATATGTATGTACGTAGAGGTAGAGCTAAAGGAAGGGTTTAGCAAATAAAAATAGACACATAGCGTTTCTTAATATATGCAAAAATAAAGTAACTCAATGAAATAGCAAATTTTAAAACGAGAATGATGTTTACTACGGAAACTGTTAAGGTGAGAGATCATAATGAGTAAGCAATACAAAAATTGCAATCACTTAATGATTTCTAGCTTTTAAAGATGAATGTACATATGTAGGTATATAAATAATAAATAAATTTTTGCTTTTTTTGCTTCCCTGACAAGATGTCGAACTTTCTCTCATACAAAATCACCAAAAATAAAAGTGTGTAGTAAAAAATAAAAATTAGTAAACAAAACCAAAATAGCGTTATAAATATTTTATGGATACGAAAAGTGCGCAACCTTTTGAAAATAAAGGTGTGTACCTTTATTGGCAAACCAAAGAGAAAAATATGTACCTAGACAGATATTTTAACAATTAAACTAAAATCGAAAGCTTGTGAAACGAACGCACAGATTTGCATGCTGCGAATTTGATTTGAGTGCTGCAAAGTGGTAAAAAGTGAATCAAGGCATGGGAAAAGTTTCAATTTACCACAAGATAATGGAATGAAATTACAGAGAAAATAAAAACAAGTAAAAAAAAAAATAATATGAAAAAAATAAATTAAAAATAAAACAAAAAAATATGAAAAATATGAAAAAAAAAAAATAAAAATTAAAAAATTAAATAAAACAAAAAAAAAAAAAAATAAAAAAAACAAAAAAAAAATAACATAAAATATAAAAAAAAATTAAAAAAAGGGGGAGGGGGGGAGGGAAATAATAAGAAAAAAGTTTAAATAAAAAAAATAAATTAAAAACAAGTAAGGAAGTCTAAGTTCGGGTGAAACCGAACATTACATACCCAGCTGTGCACATAAAGTGGGCGTGATCGTTCACTGATTTTTCTTATTTTCTGTGGTAGTACTCTACATAAACATAACATGCCTGGTACCTAGTTTCGTAAATCTATCTCACACCGTTCTGAAGTTGTTAGCAGTCGAATTTAAAAATTGCTTGACTCATAAGTGGGCGGTGCCACGCCCACTTTCCAAAATTTTGAAAAACTTATGTAAAGAATATGAAAGTTGATGTATGTACCAAATTATATTATTATAGCGAAATCAGTTAATTAGATATGGACTTTTCAATATTTCCACCTCCTTTCAATATAACTTTTATGAAAAAGTAGGCGTGGTCGCGAAGCGATTTCGTTTATTTTCTATAGCTGAATTTACCACAACAATAGTATGTCCTCTACGAAATTTCGTTATACTAGCATAAACTGTTCTGAAGTTATTAAGAGTCAAAATTTTAAAATTTCTTCAAATATACGTGGGCGGTACCACGCCCCCTTTTCAAAAATTTTTATAAAATCGGCCTTAGAACATCTAAATCAATACATATTGCAAATTTTATCATTGTAGCTGCTTCTAATATTGAATTAACCCATTTTATACGTTTTTCGAAATTTTGGATATCGTCCGATTTTACCCATTTTCAATAGCAATCTATTCTGAACCCAAATAAGTACGCATGCCAAATTTGGTGAAGATATCTCATTATTTGCTCAAGTTATCGTGTTAACGGACAGACGGACGGACGGACGGACGGACGGACGGACAGACGGACGGACATGGCTCAATCAAATTTTTTTTCGATCCTGATCATATTGATATATGGAAGTCTATATCTATCTCGATTCCTTTATACCTGTACAACCAACCGTTATCCTAACAAAGTTATAACACCCTGTGTACAAGTACAGCTGGGTATAAAAACAATAAATAAAATTAAAAATAAAATAGAATTAAAAAAAAAAATAATAAAAAAAAAAAAACTAAAATAAAACAAAATAAAATGAAATAAAGTATTAAAAAAAATAAAAAAAATAAAATAAAAAATAATACGCAATATTTCAATGCGAAAAGTAAATTTTTCATCGTTGATCTATATTAATGTAAGAAAACGCCACAGGCGAAAATGTAGAATGAAAATTCTCGCGTTTTTTTCTCTTAACCCATTAACGCCGGGGTATAGAACCCGTGGACCGATTGTCATGATTTTTCATGGACCAGCTTATTTTGGCCTCTAGATGCCAAAAAATATTTAAAATTTTTTTTTTTTATGCCACGCCCATTTCCTAACCTGTACTTTAAAAAGTACAGCCGGCGTTAGTATGTACACTCCTCAGTTTAAATTTGGGGGTCTTGCCCTAGGGAAGTGATGATTAAATCCGAATTTGTAACATCATTTCTTTCATAATTATAACACAATAGATCCTCAACTGCTTCTTGGAGACCTCTAAAGCTATTTTTCTCACGGAAAGTATTTTTGTCCTGTACTACAGAAATTTCTGAATACGGTAGAAAAAAGCAAAAAATGAATACTATATACGCCGGCTGTACTTTTTAAAGTACACCAGATTTTGGAGCGTAAAAAAAATGTATAAAACTGAACTTATCGCAAAAATATTGTTTTTAGTATTCTTACTAATGCTTTTCTATACACATTTTCAATAAATAAAGATATTTAAATAGTCACAGTTTACTTTTTTGTCACTTCACAGATGTACAACTCTTAAAAGATAAATTTTTTTTTCTAACTGATTGACTTTGACACATCACAGGTATTGTGTCACCTGAGCCCAATAACGGTAAAAAAAATAATTGCTTAGAATGGACTGTCAACTAACCACAGGATTGGCAAATTAGTCGGAATCGATTAAGGTGTGTCCTAAAAAATCACGGAAAAGAGCCTAATTTGCTGTACTTTTAAAAGTACAGCCGGCGGGAAAGGGTTAAACAAATCGCTGTGAGCTGAGGATGTTTTGAATAATTAATAAGCTATGGAATTTTTAGAACGTGTTCTCAGATATGCCTTTCTTTAAACCAATTTAGAGATAGAATGATGTTGTTGTTGCTGTCTAAGAATATATCATCAAATATAAAATAAAAAAACATCGTTAATTCAATATAAAATTATTGATATAATTTAATGTTTGGGGGGGTCTGACCAAATCTTATTAATTCTCACCTAAATGTAGGGAGGGGTGAACAGTAGTTAAATAAACTAATTAACTACATTTTTTCATGAAAAATAGCTCTCGTAATTTTATGATTGACCGAAATAATATTCTGCAATTTAATCATGCAACCTAACCAACACCCATATGGTTATATAAAGATTTGCATTTAGAGGTAATTATAATAACTGATTTCACTTATTCAAAACAAATGGCAAATAACATAACAAATTAAAAAAAGAAAAAAAACATATGAAAACACCATCTTCAAGTCGAGCCAATATTTATGCATACTAAAATGTTAGTATAATCATCATTAACAAGTTTACACCTTTCTTAGTAACTGTTATTCGATAAAACCAGGTTATGTAACATGATAATTAGCTATGGGAAATGTATTTAATATATGCCCTCATATTTGCATTTGTATGCATGTTTACTCAATGACTGTGGTTCAATATGTTACTGTGCATTATTCATGAACGATCGGATGCTGTCTGCAGTAAGGAATGCTGTTTTTGCTCATTCAGTATCAAAAATTCGACAAAAAAAAAAAACCATTCGACTTCGAAATTCATGATAAGCATTTTATGTAATCGTACAGCGAAATAAGAAAGCGTGACAGCGAAAGCTGATATCAATAAATGATGCTGGAGAGGGGAAAACAAAATATGAAGGTAATGAAGCGACGGATGGCGTTAAGGAAGTGGAAGGTAAAAATTTTATATATGAATACATATACCTACATATATAAAGTAAACATGTCGATTTGATGTTTTTCGAGTACCGATAATTACGGGACCGCGATGCGGGACTAAAGCACACACACTTGAGTATAAAAAGTGCCCAACCCATATTTTAATTTTTTTCTAACTGCGTTGTAGGACAAAAATTTCGACCAATTGCAAGTCCCTAATAAAAGTTCGGAAAAACAGCAAAATATTTAAATACAGTGGAACTTCCCTAACTCGAATATCCCAGGAACTTATAGACTCAGGCCCAGTTTTACAGTGCAAGTTTAAACTTAAGCCTTATAGAAACAAAGTACTTGGGTGACCGAGTTTGCTCGGTGCTATCAATTTAGCGCTTACTTTACTTACCCACAATGATACCAAAATTACCCTAACATAATTCCAAAATATATAATCCTAAAATGATCCCAAAATGATCCGAAATTGAACACAAAACGACCCAAAAATTATCCCAAAATAATACCAATATGACCCCAAAACGACCCTAAAATGATCCAAAAACTATTCCCAAATGACCCCAAAAACACCCTTAAATGTACCCAAAATCATCCGAAAATTACCCAAAAATTATTCAAAAATGATCCCAAAATAATCCTAAAATAATCCCGAAACGACCCCAAAAAGACCCTCAAATGTTCCCAAAATAACCCAAAAATTATCCCAAAAATTATTCCAAAATAATCCCAAAATGATACGAAAATAACCCCAAAATTGTCCCAAATTAAACCAAATTTAACCCAAAGTTATCTCAAAATAGCACCAAAATTATAAAAAAGTGAGCCCTAAATGATCCTAAAATAGTACTAATATGATCTTAAAAAAAAAAAATACAAATACAATTCGGTAAAATGTTAACCTTGGGCGGCAACCCTACTTATATTATAGTTGGTATATCGGCGAAAACACCTTTCATTTGATACCTATATTGGCATGTCTACCTCTCTAATTAAAAAAAATTAGAGAGGTGGTACCCCTGTACACCTCCCAAGTGGCAATCCCCAAGTTGATAGTCTTAGAATCAATCATACTATCTATATGCCAAATTGCATCCAAATCGATCAAGCGGTTCCCGAGATAGTCCGGATATACAAATATACTTCGGTAAGGTGGCAACCCTAGGTGACAACCCTACTTGAAAATATTTTAGTTAGTATGTCGCCGAAAATACCTTTCATTCGATACCCATATTGGCATATTTTTCTACAAAATTAAAAAAATTTAGATAACCCTGTAAACCGCCCCAGGTGGCAACCCCCAAGTTGATAGTCTTAGAATCAATCATAATACTTATATACAAATATTTAAATATACAAGTTTAGCTCGTTTAAAGTTATAAGATATATATAGAGATGTTAAAAATTGGTCTTTAAGAAAATTTGAGCTAGAGAAAAGTTCGAGTTAAGGAAGTTTTACTGTATCTTCTAATTTCTTTTAAGAAAAAATTAATTTATAGATTCATTAGTAAATTAATTAACTATTAAATAAAAGCAGGGATGTGTATGAGAACGACCACTTAGATGTGCATAAGTATATGAATAAGTTACATAGTGCTACAATATAAAAAAAGTGAATACACTTGAAAAGCGACCTAGTAGAGATTTTTGATCTGGTCGAGTCGCTGAGATATTTGAAATCGTTTGAAAATTTCTTTTTTAATTTTTTTCACGGAGAAACTGAAAAATTGTCGCTCGACCAGATTTTGGGTGTGTTAGAAACTTATTAAAGGGTGTTTCGAGTTTAATCCTCTACTAGATGAACAATCTCTACCAGGTTGCTTTAAAAGTGTAAAATCACTGTAGCACTGTGTTATCAATGCCCTCTGGTCAGAAGCATGCATGTGTACCTAATTTGTTTGATTTTGTGTTTATTATCGCTCCATTAATTAACCATTGGGTAATCTTCACTTATTAAAAATCTTATTCAAAATCCAAAATCACATTAATGAATGGAAGCCATAAAAATATGTAATCTACATACATACATATGTAACGCCAGTTAAGGAAAATATAATAATTTTTAGCAAAAATTAAAATTAAAAATAAATTCCCAACGTTTTCATTTTGACACATTGATGCTTTTGGCTAGAGGATGACGATCGGAAAAAGTGTATTTGGATTGAAGGCTTGTCAACCGCATATGACAGATGCAAAAGTTTGCATAAATATTTAAACACCAAAGTGAATATATATGGGCATACACAACGATTGGCGTTTTATGTCAAATTACTGAAAATAGTAAAATAATGAATCTAAAAGTGATGATACTCGTATGACTTATTAACTTTCAATAGCTGTCATGTGTTAGTTTAATTGATGAAAAACGATTACAAAAATTGCCACAAGTCATTATGTTTGTTATAGTACATTTACACCGCACCAAATGAGTTAGTTCGACACCGTTTACACTGGCAAATTTCACCTTCCCTGCCAGATTTTTCTACCAGGACAAAAAGCCGCCGAAAGAAAATGCATTACCGTGATGATTTAAACACCTGTAGAGTAATAATAAAAGAAGGGTCAAGAAGGCTTCTGTCTTTTCCTGGTAAAATTAGCCCATTTTCTAAAAAAAAAACTAGTTGAAATTAATATTTACAACTATGCATAGTGCAAAAGTTATCACACGTCAATGACTCATTAGGGTTTTGCCTGGGCAATCCTTAATGTGGAACACCCGCAGGGTTGCTATTTTGAGGAACTGTGGATTAATTTGGAAAATAAGACTTGTATGGAAATGGCGCCAAATTTGCAAATTTTCGACAAATTTGGTGCGGTTTAAATGTACTATTAGTCAAATTTACATTTTTAGAAATTTTTTAGTTAATTTTTTAGCTATAATTAAATGTTCATGCATAGGTATTAACGAGATTCGACTTCGAGTCTGTAATTCAGCAAATTCCGATTGATTTAATCTTCTGATTTGGACAAAACCGTTTTCTTTTTACGATATGTTCTAGCAGAACTTAACCACGATTGAATCATCTACTTGGCGCTTTTTTCTACCAAGTTCAAAAGGTAACTTTTATTACTATCCCATTTGAGATGTCAGAACTAGGGTACTCATACATATAGTTTTAGAATAACTCATTCTTCCACTTAATTTAATTCACTCTCAATTCACTCTAATCACGAGTAAATTTGAAATAAACGAAAAATCGAATATTACATTTTTCATATGAAATCAAGCGAACAGAGACTTGTCAAATTCACCTGTCAGATATTTAAATTTGTGCACAAGAAGACAGTCACATCTCATACAGTTGATTAAGCTATATTATGTGTGTGTTTGACAAAAGTTCCGTTTTGGCGTAATATTCAAATGTCACTCAATTTGGAAGCAATTTTTAGATCCCAATTTTTGTGTTATGTCTAGATGCTCATGTACATATGTACGTATCTTTCGTTTTCTGCTTCATATACAACTGTATGCTCTGTCAGTTATCACTTTGACAAATGATGAGTTTGGAGCAAATACCTATTAGATTTCAAGTGAGTCTTTTCAAGGCATTTTAAAATCTATCAAAAGGTTCAGGAAGAAAATAGAAATTATTAAGCCAGAAAGTTTTGTTGTTTTTTGTTGGAGTAGGCGTCGCCCTGCCAACTTTTGGTATACTGCAGTTTTCCAGTGTGATTGCTAGTAGCTTTATCAATATATTTTAATAGAAATTGGTTAGCAGCTTTTCACTGGTATGTCACATATTACTATTTATCTAAAAATTAAGCTAATAGATCAAGAGAAAGTACTCAACCTATAGATGCATATCTATGATAGGGATAGATATAGGGTTGCCACATGTTTAAAATTAAATTTGTCCTGCCTAGTTTGTTTATTTTTTAAAGTTAAGGTTTCAAATGAAGCCTTAGGGTGTAGATGTACAGAAGGGTTGCCACCTATTTTGCTACTTTAAAAGGCCTTTTAACGTTAAAATGTTAAATGACCTTGACCTGAGTATTATTAATTTATTATCTCCTAATAATTTTTTTTTAATATTATATCTTTGTATATTTGTAAATGGAAGTTGTTTTCAGCTATATTTGTATATCCGGAACTACCTCGAGAACCGCTTGAAGGATTTCGATGATTTGCCACAGAGATATTATGCTCAGTTCTAAGATTTTCCACTTCGCTGTTGCAAATTGGGCGGTTTACTGCGTACTGACCTACCTTAATTTTGTTTAATTATTGTGCAAGGTATGTCAATATGGGTATCAAATAAAAGGTATTCGACATACCAACTAAAAAATTTTTAATTAGTGTACCACCTAACCGCAGTATATTTGTATATCCGGTACTATCTCGAGAACCGCTTGACCGACATCGATGAAATTTGGCATAGAGTTAGTTTGCTTGATGGTTGGTTGTAAGACTTTTCACTTGAGTGCTGCCACTTGAGCCGGCTTACATGGTTGCCATATTTTTCAATTTAAAGTATTGAGCAAGAATACCAATATGATAGTCAAATTAAAGGTATTTTCGGTGACATACCAACCGAAATTTTTTCCAGTAAGGTGGCTGGCCAGAGAAGATGATTTTGAGTCACTTATACGATTTCGATAAAATTTTAGTATGCTTGATTCTAATATGGCGTTCACGTTGGGCCATAAACTCGAGTTAAAGGGGCATTTTTTGAGTTTATTCATATTGTTTTTGTCTATAAAATCGAGTTTATTGTCAACGTGAATGCCATGTAAGACTTTCTATTTGGGTGTTGCCACATGGGGCGGTTTAAAGGGTTGCCTCATGTAATTTTTTTTTTTTATATTGAGCTACATACATAGGTATCAAATGAAAAGTACTTTCAACCGCTTACCAACTATGATGTTTTCAAGATGAGTTGGCGTGTAGGGTTGCCACCTAACTGCATTTTATTAATTTCTTCGTATATTGACCGATTTGGATGGAATTTTGTCTGTGAATAGTATGCTTCATTCCAAAACTTTGTGCTTTAGTTTGCACTTGAGGCGGTTTATAAAGTTGCCACCTATTTCATATTTTTCGGAAAGCTATTTTAAATGGTTTATGTTGGTAAGTAAGAAAACACCGGTCACACAGGTAGTCTAACATTATAATAGATATTTTTTGCAGAACTTCAGATTTACACCGTTAGAGCGACTCTGTATTTTCTAAAAACTCTTCTCTTTGTGTATTCTCTCTCCATAGATTTTGTAGCTTTTTACTCAAAAGCAGCCTTTCCAGTAAAATTTGATATGAAAAGAAGGAATTAAAAAAATATTACAGAATAAAATCATGTAATCAGCACCTGATGTACCTAATGATGATTATGAAAATGCTTCAAAATTTGCACAATGCCTTGCAAAGTCTTGCAACAACAGATGCTCATTCACAAATCCCATTCACAACGGTAGCAAGAATACGGCAACACCATTCAATCTCAGTGAGCGCCTAATTAATGAATTCAAAATAACTAAATTCATTCAATTAAAAAGTCAAATTTATGTAAATTTTATTTATCATTACAATTAAACAAAAGCCCACAGCTGGGTAACTAGCTAAATAGAAGATTGGCTGGCTGGCTGGCTGTATGTATGTATGTATGGTTGGCTGCGAGTTGGCCACTTGATGTTGGTAATGAGCTTTTGCAATGAGGGCAATGCGCCACTGTCAAAGCCCACCAAATGAAAAGGAACGAAGCTCTTTATACAGATACGCTTTGGTTATTTTGTTTGTTTGTGTATAATTAAAGGCAACAAAGTAAAGCGCGGCAAAAATAAACAACAACAACAACAAACTCTGCGAATGTTTGAATAGTACAAAGCGTTGCCAAAACCAAGGAACGAAAATTAACGAAACCACGCAGCGCCAAATAAAGCAAATTAAAGTGGGAGATATGGCTGGGAAAAAATTGCAGCAACAACAACAAATGAAGCAACAAAACCCCAACATGAAGCTTAATGCAACTAATAAAGAACAAATGGTAGCAGTTGTTGCCTGTTTGGCAAAGATACAAAACAAAATATTTCTTAACTAGAAAAATGTGTTAATTAATTTCTTTACATTTCAATTTGCGGCAAAAGCAACAGAATTTCATTTGATGTACAGCCATTGTTGCTTCATTTCACGCAGTCAAATAAAATATTAAAGATTTGAAATTTCTTATTAATGACATCTGTAACGAATTACTCAGTTTTACAAAAAAAAAAAAAAATTAATACACTTTTAAAGCGACCTAGAAGAGATTATTCATCTGGTCGAGTTATACACGAAAGATTTATAACTCCCTCAAAATCTGGGTTTTAGGCCAAAAAACCGTTTTTTCAGAGATTTCGTTACAAAAAAATCATTAAAAATCAAATTTTCAACCGATTTTGAAATTCTCAATATATAGCAACATACCTTGGCCAGAAAGTAACCTCTATACAAAATTTTATGCAAATATCTAAATTTTTACTCAAGTTATCGTGTACACGGAGAGACGTAGAGACGGACAGACGGACATAGGGACAATAAATTTTGCTCTTCAAATAAATCACACAGCCTTTGGAATTATTTAAATAAATATAGCAATTCTTTATTTTACATAAATTCAAGCCTTATCTAGTAAGGATTATTGCAACAACAATTTTTGATAAGCAAATGTTCATAACAGGATTTTGCATATAACAGCGTACAGTCAGTGTAATAGCATTGCGTCGGGCGAAACTGCGGCACTGCAAAATAATAGGTAAATGGTTTAATTAAACATATTAATAATGGATTTTCAGTGTAAAAACATAAAACGTTATTGGTAATTATTTATGTACGCTGAAACTCAAAATAAGCCCCACAACATTAATTAAATTAGTTTTATTTTTCGCTATTAAGGCCAAAAACAGAGTTGCACACTGGAGTTACAGAATGTTAATAGCATTGCGTATACTATCGGTGTGATGATATAAGCAACCTCATATAGAAAGTGAGCATCACTGCTTTGAAAATTTACCGCTCAAACAATCTTTCGCCATTCTCGCGAATTAAAGCAAAAGTATTGCATCACCGAGCGAAACATAATTTAATTAGTATTGCGTTTTTAAATTGTATCAACAAACTCAGGCAAATACAGTGGTGTTCACATGCATAGCACACTTTCAATTAAGTTATTTTATTGAGACAACTAAAATTTTAATTTCGTTTTATTTAAGTCTTAATTTTTATACTTTTATTCTTTTATTTCCTATTCTTTTTTATCTTTTTTTAATTTTTTATTTACTTTATTTTATTTTATTTTATTTTATTTTATTTTATTTTATTTTATTTTATTTTATTTTATTTTATTTTATTTTATTTTATTTTATTTTATTTTATTTTATTTTATTTTATTTTATTTTATTTTATTTTATTTTATTTTATTTTATTTTATTTTATTTTATTTTATTTTATTTTATTTTATTTTATTTTATTTTATTTTATTTTATTTTATTTTATTTTATTTTATTTTATTTTATTTTATTTTATTTTATTTTATTTTATTTTATTTTATTTTATTTTATTTTATTTTATTTTATTTTATTTTATTTTATTTTATTTTATTTTATTTTATTTTATTTTATTTTATTTTATTTTATTTTATTTTATTTTATTTTATTTTATTTTATTTTATTTTATTTTATTTTATTTTATTTTATTTTATTTTATTTTATTTTATTTTATTTTATTTTATTTTATTTTATTTTATTTTATTTTATTTTATTTTATTTTATTTTATTTTATTTTATTTTATTTTATTTTATTTTATTTTATTTTATTTTATTTTATTTTATTTTATTTTATTTTATTTTATTTTATTTTATTTTATTTTATTTTATTTTATTTTATTTTATTTTATTTTATTTTATTTTATTTTATTTTATTTTATTTTATTTTATTTTATTTTATTTTATTTTATTTTATTTTATTTTATTTTATTTTATTTTATTTTATTTTATTTTATTTTATTTTATTTTATTTTATTTTATTTTATTTTATTTTATTTTATTTTATTTTATTTTATTTTATTTTATTTTATTTTATTTTATTTTATTTTATTTTATTTTATTTTATTTTATTTTATTTTATTTTTTTATTTTGTTTTATTTTATTTTGTTTTCGTTTAATTTGATTTTTTTTTACTTCATTTTATTAATGAATTTTCCACAGGGTCCGTCCCGTGTGCTATTTATTTCAACACCACTGTAGATGCTTCAACACCACTGTAGATGCATTCATTAAAATTTTTAAAACAACTAACACAATATTCTTACCATGAAAATCACAGCAGCAGTCATCGTGCAACATTTTCTCCGAGCAGTAACTATAAACAGAAGTATCACAAAGTGGACATCCAGCGAAGTCACCATTTCCACCGAAACCAGAACCAATCATTGAAGGTTGGTATTGTCGTAGTAATGCAACACTAACTTCTTCTACCAGATTGGTCTCATTCGTTTCTGTGGAGTTTGTATCATTTAGTGCACTGGAATTCGTTGAGTTTTCCTTCTTCAGTTCTAAGAAAATATAGGAGACAAAGAAGTAGAAAGCAAATTCAGATGTCAATCAAAAGAGTTAATAAACATTACCCAATAGCTCATTTTTGTTCTGCTCCAGTAACTCAATGGCATCACTAACAAATATTACCATTAGCAACAATATCAACACCAAGTTAACTCTATTAATTTCTTGTGCCATCTTCACACTGAGCAAGTGTATGTATGCGTGTCTTGAAAGATAATTTTTACTCTCCGTAGTTGTCTAACAAAGTTACTAATTGGTTTTTTATTGTTGTCTACTAATCGCTAGTCTGCTTAAATGCGTCAATAGTTAAGGTTTGATTTTCGTCTGCGCACCGCTACACCAATATTACGTCTGTTGAAGCGCTCAATGTTGACTTGTTAAAATTCCAAAAACTTATGAAACTTTAGCAATTTGGAACTTTCTTTACTTTTACATGTACTCGCATATAGCTGGTCGAACCGGCTTCTTGGCATGCGGACAACTCAGTTTTCTTAGCCTTCTGGTCCACTTACGTCAACGTTCATTATTTCATCGAATGCTGATATATTTCTTATGATATTTGTTTTTGTAATTCGTTTTTGTATACATTTTCGGCCGCATGGGTACCCACATGTATCACTTTCCATTTTTTGGCTAACACCTTCTTTCGTTAATTTTTTTTTTCTTTTTTTGTACTTCAAAGTAAACGCTCACGCATGGGTTCACTCCAAAATGCTGACAACTCATCTGTACATACATTCATACTAACACAACAGCTCTTTTTTGTATATAAATTTCGACCACTCACTGATTTTTTCCCATCCTCTTTCTTATTTGTACTAACAGAAAACGAAAGTGATTCTGCCAGTTGGGATACACACAAACATAACAAACTTAACCCAACAAGCATGCTCACAAAAACATTTATTGCATCTATTAAACTATTAAAACTTGCTGAAATAAAATTAGGCCTTTTGAAACGAAATTGGAATACATACATATATATGTAAATAAAATAGAGCAATCGATGGCGCTATCGATAGTACCGATGATATTTCTACGATAGCGATATATCGACTCTTTCAATAGTTTGCGAATTTCCATCGTGGTATTGACATGATGTCGTGAGATTAAGGTTTGACATCATAAGATATTATATAACATGATATTATGATATGTTGGTTTGATGTGACATGCATCATTGCATAAACCGGCGAGCTTTTAGTCGGGATCGATTTCTTGAGTAAAAGCTAGCAGTTTTGTTTTGTAATAAAAACAAATATGCCACCTTTTACTAACCTGAGCCATTAATCGACTTTTATGCGTGAGACCCAATATCATCGAAATGCTTGTGATGAGATATTATTTCGCGCTTAATGTGTGATGTGATGCGATCTGGAATTATGTGTAATATCGCGGGATGGTTTTTTAATGACAAGAATATCCTCCAAGATTTTTGGACTTGTTGCCGCAATATGAGTCATTTATAAGGAATAAATTCAGTTCCAACGTCAATGACCACGTCGAACTTTCTAGGTGACATCAACACCACCATGTGAAATTATATCACGTCATGTCATAGCATCATAATAAGAGTTGTCAAATCAGAAAATTATAAATGTATTTAAATTGCGTCGATGGTATCGATACTATCGATGGTAGTTTTTAAAATATCGACAGTATTGCAAGGGTGTAATACAAATAGTTTTGCCCCAAAACCAAAACACTTTAGCGAAGTTCTTTTTTTTTGCTGGGTAGATATTAACACATACATAGTTTATAAAATTCTCTATGATGAATGGCCACAGTTAGATGGTAAATAAACCCTTACTATTATTGCCTGGTAAAAGCCCAGACAAACGCCATTCACCATAGATATCCTAAAGATGTCTTGGTATTTGTTGGCATATCAGCAAGTTTAGTCAGTAAACAGCTAAACTTTCATAATTCCCATGAAGTTATCAAATTTTTCCGCACTCTATGCTTATTAACTAATGAGTTTAACAGGAAAAAACTTTTAATGAAATGTAAATAGAATGGGGTTTGATTGCAGAGAGCATCTTCAAAAGTTACAACTCTTGATTAATTACGACATCCAAAATGTAAATAAAAGCTTAGCTTCGCAACCTTTTATGAATAAAAAAACAAGTAAGGAAAGCTGTCTTCGGCTGTGCCGAAGGCTATATACCTTTCATGAATAAGCGTCACGATTTTCACTGTTCGATCCCCAGTACAGCCTGTTTCAATTTAACTATATTTACTATACACATTACACATCTTTGTTATAATTTAAAAAAAACTTACAAAATAATAGGATCCGAGTTATCGGAACAATCGATTGTATGGAGGCTATATATTATACGTGTTCAATTGTACTGACTTACACTATACACATTACATATGTAGAAAGTACTAAAGGTGCAAAATTTTATGTTCCTAACTTTTTAATTGCAGAAGTTTTGGCCAAAAAACCTTATATCTGAACAATCGGTTGTATGGGGGCTATATGTTACATTTGCCCGATCTTTTTGATTTTCACTATATACACTACATAAATAGAAAGTACTCTAGATGCAAAATTTTACGTTCCTAACTTTTTAATTGCAGAAGTTTTGGCCAAAAAACCTTATATCTGAACAATCGGTTGTATGGGGGCTATATGTTACATTTGCCCGATCTGGTTGATTTTTACTATATACACTACATAAATAGAAAGTACTCGAGTTGCAAAATTTTACATTCCTAACTTTTTAATTGCAGAAGTTTTGGCCAAAAAACCTTATATCTGAACAATCGGTTGTATGGGGGCTATATGTTACATTTGCCCGATCTGGTTGATTTTTACTATATACACTACATAAATAGAAAGTACTCGAGTTGCAAAATTTTACATTCCTAACTTTTTAATTGCAGAAGTTTTGG
>CAXKVI010000005.1:110848118-110913118 GCA_964058755.1 Campiglossa producta
AGTTAAAGTTAAAGTTAAAGTTAAAGTTAAAGTTAAAGTTAAAGTTAAAGTTAAAGTTAAAGTTAAAGTTAAAGTTGAAGTTGAAGTTGAAGTTGAAGTTGAAGTTGAAGTTGAAGTTGAAGTTGAAGTTGAAGTTGAAGTTGAAGTTGAAGTTGAAGTTGAAGTTGAAGTTGAAGTTGAAGTTGAAGTTGAAGTTGAAGTTGAAGTTGAAGTTGAAGTTGAAGTTGAAGTTGAAGTTGAAGTTGAAGTTGAAGTTGAAGTTGAAGTTGAAGTTGAAGTTGAAGTTGAAGTTGAAGTTGAAGTTGAAGTTGAAGTTGAAGTTGAAGTTGAAGTTGAAGTTGAAGTTGAAGTTGAAGTTGAAGTTGAAGTTGAAGTTGAAGTTGAAGTTGAAGTTGAAGTTGAAGTTGAAGTTGAAGTTGAAGTTGAAGTTGAAGTTGAAGTTGAAGTTGAAGTTGAAGTTGAAGTTGAAGTTGAAGTTGAAGTTGAAGTTGAAGTTGAAGTTGAAGTTGAAGTTGAAGTTGAAGTTGAAGTTGAAGTTGAAGTTGAAGTTGAAGTTGAAGTTGAAGTTAAAGTTAAAGTTAAAGTTAAAGTTTCGCCAAAAATAATTATTTCAAAATCAAAATTTTCGGTTTTCGGGTTTTTATAATAACCATAATTAACCGACTGATGAGATTGTCCTCTAAATTGCAAAATGGTCAAAAGTACGGAAATGGCGTCCGTGGATGCCTTTGAATTTAATTTTTATAATGAAGTTCTATGAAAAAATAAAATATTGAAGTCGTTTTCTCAAAAAATTTAATTTTGAAATACATCTGTTTATAATGGAACGAGCGAAATGCTTTGTATCTTTGTCAAGAATTTTTCCATTGTATTAGAGTTCATGAGTTTATTTTTGCCTTCACTGTACAATTGTTAAGTTTTTGTTGTATACTTTTAGGAACTAAGCCGCATTTTGATAAGCTGTAAAAAAGACAGGGTGACGTATTACTTTTAATTATCTTAAGGATGAAATACCACACTCCATTTTGAGCGAGCGAAGAAGGCGGTCGATTTTTTTTGAAGCGGTAAAAGTTTAAGTGAATAAAATAAGTTCTTGTGAGCTAGTTGCAGTGGTTTTTCTTATATTTTTTATATAAGTATTTTTTTTTTTTTTTTTATTTAAGCGTTGTTCTTTTTTTCATGGTCATCGCACCAATGAAATAATGTAAGGTAAGCCATATCTTTTTCAATTTAGTGTTTTCATCTGCTAAAGTAAAAAAAAGTTTACAAGCAAAGTGAAACGTGTTTTTGAGGTTAGGCCAGTAGACGCCATGGCGTCTGGTGGAAATTCGGTGGAACCCATGGAAGAAGAGCCTATAAAGGCTTCTTTTCCAGCAGGGAGATCCAAAAGAAAGAAAAAAACAGAAGAAGTTTTGGAAATTCAGGGCGATTTAAGAAAAATGGATTCGAGAGTAGTAACGGGGACGGATAACGGGACAGTTGTAGCGGTAGATGACTCCAACAAAAATCTTGAGTCTAATGTTGTGCAAACAGTTAGCAACAAGCACACAGGTACAGTTCCTAAAGTCAATGCTAGCAATACAGTTAGGGAGATTGCTTCCTATGCGAATACCACTCAGCGTGAAGTGTTGGTATATCCCAGCAATCATAAGGGTAAAGCGTGTGTACTTTTCGACACTTCGTCGGCTGATACTATACACAACAGACGTATGAGAAATGGTTTGTATTTATGGGGTAAAATTAAGGATTTTAATATTGAGGGTATTTCCACCATCAAAGCTGTTGGTTTGACTTTATACAAAGTCTTTTTTGTAAACGCATCTTTTGCAAACAGGGTTGTCAAAGGTGATTTATTAAATTCTATTAATATTAAAACTTTTATACCTAAAAATTTTCTTGAGACGTATGGAGTTCTTAGGGGGATTCCCGTAGAGTATACTGATGAGGATATTAAAAATGGTTTGATTTCTGAGGTCAAAGTAACCTCTGTTGAAAGGTTTTTGAGGAAGGAAAGTAAGGAGAGCGAGTCTAGGGTTCCGACGTTGTCTGTAAAAATTGGGTTTCAGGGGGATAACATTCCAAAGGAGGTTATACTAGATTACACAATTTTAAGAGTCCAAAATTTCTTTCCCACTGTGAGGCAATGCTTCAGATGTGGCAGATTAGGGCACACTCAAAAGGGCTGTAGGGCAGATAAACGCTGTCTGAAGTGTGGTAAAAATATTGTTTGCGAAAATATTTGTGATGAGCCGAAGTGCGTATTATGCTCAGATCTCTTACATAGTGCTTTTGATAGAAAAGTCTGTCCAGTATGGAAAAAAGAAGTTCAGATAGGTAAAATTATGACATTGAAAAAGCAAATACGCAGGGAAGTTATCATGGATCTCAAATCCAGCTCATCCAATCGTTTTGAAATCCTTAGTGAGGATTGTTTCCCAGACCTTAGTCAAGAGAAAAGTAACACTCAGGATGTTCAAGCCGAAATTAATAAGATTTTGACACCTAGAACTTACTTTAACGTTCTTAGAGCAAACAGACAAACAAAACCGGTTAAGCGGGGTCAGAGCTCTTTCCAGGCAAGAGCACGTGTACCAAGGGTGCAACCCAACTCACAAAATTATGGTGTGGCCTTCAGTCAACAAAATGTACATCTAGTTTCAGAATTAGAAAAAATTACAACGGAAATGACAAAGTTTGCCCGTGACGCTTTTCGGAAGGTCGACTTTCCGGCAGGGGCTAATGCCTTTGTACATTTTCATGATAGACTTAAACAAACTTTTTTAAGACTAGAAAATAAAGAAGATGAGGGGGAAGTAGTTGGGGACCAGTCTTCTAATCATGATGAGAGCTTTACAATATAATTGTCAGTCGCTCAAAAAAAATATAAATAGTATTGATTATTTTTTAAATAATAAAGATTATGATATTTTATGCCTTAGTGAAGTTTATTCACATGATGAGACATTTAATAGGAAGAATATATCTAATTATAATTTAATTGAGAAAAAAAGAGTGGATGGGTATGGGGGAGTTGCCATTGCGCTTCACAAATCAATCCATTTCAAGGTAGTTAAGTATAATACTGATCGTGATGTATGTATAGTCCAGACCAAAAATCTGACTACCAATATCACGATTTGTTCTATTTATTGTGAACCTGCCATGGATCTTGATACGTTCCAGTCTGTCATAACTAATCTCTTCAACTTTTTAGAGCATTTTACCAACGTTTGTATTATGGGTGATTTTAATGCACGCTCTATGTCTTGGGGTGATTCCATTAATACTGCTAAAGGGAGATGGTTGCATTCTTTTTCAGAGTCTTCTACGTTCAAGTGTTTAAACAATGGTGCCTCTACCTTCATTGCTGACTTTATGAATCCTAATAGTGGATCTGTATTGGATCTTACTTTTACTAATCCAATTGAACTATTTAATTGGGAGGTTCTACCTTGTCGTCTTGGTGGTAGCCACCACTACCCTATTCATATTAGCTGGGAGTTTTCTAAAATAAGCAGAATCTCTTTTCTTTCCAAGAAGAAACTGTTGAATTCTCTAAATCAATTAGAAGTAGATTCACTGTCATCAAATATTACCAAAAAGATTGTTGGAGAAATTAAGTCAGCTACTATTGTTTTGTAAAAGTAGGTCGCCTCCCAGTTGGTGCACCCTGGGTAACGCTAAATGACCTACATAGCCTGCACGGCTAGTTTAGTTTCTTGTATTGCCGGATCTACGAGAACGGTACCAGTACTTGTGCTGTACCCATCGTGCCGAAACGACTCGGGCCGTTTTCTTATATCGACCCGGCCAAGAGCAATACACTCGAGGTGACCCTGTCTGACATTTAGGCAGGGCTACACCTCGTTACAACAACAACAACATTCCGGTCATTCTCAAACTAATCAATTTGATGATTAAAGCGAGGATTGAGCCTTCTCTGGTGGAGGGACGTTTTTTGCCTGATAGAAGTTTTGCATATCGTAAAGGTATGTCTGCATCTATGTGTCTAAATGAAATTCTGCATAATATTGCCTTATACAAAGATAAAGGATTTAAGGTCGCGGCTGCTGTTGTAGATATTAGTAACGCATGTAATTGTGTTACCACATCGGCACTTGTTAAAATACTTGAAACTACGGGTATAAATGTTAACTATATTAATTGGATCAAGTCCTTCTTGCAGAGAAGGATTCTTCAAATTGGAAAGGAGTCGGTGGTAATTAAAAATGGATTACCACAGGGCAGCTCCCTCTCCCCTCGACTCTTTAATATCTATTCTAAATCTATACATGAAATAGAAAATGAGAAGAAAGATTTATTTCAATTTGCTGATGATTTTTTGATTTTAGTACATGAGAGAGATTTTGATACAGTGGAAAATACACTTGAAACAAAACTCAGCTCATTTTCAGACAAATGCAGTGAGCTGAATTTGACTTTCAATATTCAAAAAACTAAAGTTATCTATTTTGCCAAGGGTAGTAAAAAAACTCTCAAAATAAAGGTTAATAGTAACAACATTGAACAAGTTAATAGTATTAGATTTATAGGAAGAACACTTACATCGTCACTTACAGTTACAGTACATTACAAAAATCTGTTACAGAAAGCGTCTAATAATGTTAAATTAATCAAAAATCTTACTACAGTAAAGGATGGAATTACTCCTAAAACAGCTGTTAATCTTTATAAAAGTTTTGTTAGGTCCAAAATAGAAGTAGCTAGGTCGACTACTAATGACCTTCCTAAAAGTACAGAAAATAAGATTAAGGCGTTTCAAAATCACACTTTGAGAAGGTGTTTAGGGCTCACCCCTTCTACTCCAACTCAAAACATATATCTTCTTGCAAATGAATTTGAACCTAGGGAAAGGGAAAAATGGCGTACTTGCCGGGAAATAATCAAACTAAAGTTTAACAACAGGACTGTCTACAATAGCATTGTAACAAACAAAAGGCTTAAATCTAGCTACTCCAACACATACTATCATTTCAAAAATATCCTTGACAAAATAAGTACAGATGTTTCTTATTCGCGGAATGAACATCTCAAAGTCATTATGAAAACTATTACAGGTAAAAAAGATAATGTGTCGAAAGAGCAACTGATAGCACAATATAGTCAAATAATTTATGAGTATAAAGGTAGGAATTTTTCAATCTTCTCTACCGATGCGTCGGGGAACAAGGAATCTATGAGATGTGGTGTGTATAATGTGACTCTCAAACAACGTTTTCTCTTCCGTATTGGGTTTAAAACTTCTTCTGTTTTTAGTGAAATGTGGGCTATTCTTAAAGCCATAGAAATTGCGATAGAAGATAAACTTGAAAAAGTTGTTATATTTACTGATAGTATGTCGGCATGTCACTTGATTGACAGAGTAAAGTCAAATAATTATATAACTGCTCAAATCCATTCTTCCCTTAACAGAAGTATGATCAAATGTGATATAGTTTGGATACCTGGTCATGTGGGTATTGAGATTAATGAAACAGCTGACAATCTTGTTAAATGGGCTTCAACTGTTGGAGCTCCTTTGGATGTACAGCTCACACCGGATGAAGCTTTGAGTCAGATAAAATCGCTCCTAAGAGAAGAATGGAATATAAGATATAGATCAGTTTCTGAGATTAAGGGCAATAAGCTAACTGAATTTTTTCCTGACATTCCAGACAAACCATGGTATCACAAAGCATCTCTTGGTGCACGAGATATAAAAATTATAAATAGACTTTTGACTGGCCATACTTATGATAAGGAGTACCTGAATAGAATTAATATTTTAAATAGTAATATGTGTGAAATTTGTCATACGGTTGAAAATTACGCACATATGATCTTTGCTTGCAAAAAATATGAAAACTTTAGACTGAAATATGATGTGGTGAATGACCACAATAATTTTAAAGAAGTTTTTCTAAAAAATGACACTGCAGCTCTCAAAGAGCTATGTAGATTCATTAAAGAGGCTCATATTGATATTTAATAATTGTTCACATACATCTTATGTATGTATGTATATACTTTGAGCCTTCTATGAAGGATCGACTGAATTACTCGCTTTATACCTAATATATTTTTGTTTTTTTTTTTGTTTTATTTTTGTCTTTTTATTGCTCATTGTACAAAATGGAAAGGGCATTTTATGCCATTCGTTTTTTTGTTGTATATTGACTGGATTAATATACAAAAATCGTATATTATACCCACAATTCGGGTTGTCAATCATATTTGGCCATTAACTAAAAAGCGGCAAGCATCTATCAGCTTGTCACAAGGAGGCATAATATACTTCAATCAAATTGATCAAGGATTTGGTGTCCAGTATCATCTACATATATGAATGCAGCTTTATGTTTCTGTATCCTGTCTTATGTTTTGAAGCACTCGTGTCTACATATACCCGGTTTGGGAGATCGATTAATTAAAGGCATTTGCATATGCTAAAAGAAGAAGTTATACAAGCTATCAATAACGTCAATTTCAAAGAAGTAAAATACACATGACAAGTGTACCAGACTTCTATAAATACGTACTATACATTTCAAGATTTTGTTAATCTGGTCATATCGGCGATAGCCCGGCCATAACTGTCAAAACCCAAAAAAAAAAAGGATGAAATACAAACAATTTTTACAAATAAAAACTTTGCTCAGCCGCTCCAATGAAAATGACAACGGGCAAAAACAGAATTCTTTTCGGATGAGCATCTTGATGAAATTAAACAATACGGCAACAGTAGAAAAACAAGCAAAGCGCAGCTGAATATTAGCCAACTCTTCTCTGCAAATATGCATACATACGTTTTCCGCCACGTTGCTCAACTGACTTTGTGTGCTTTCATTATTTTGGTTATTTCTCCGCTACTTTTCTATATTGTTGCATTTTATTTTCAACCCCTCTTAACTATCCTTTGTGGCAAATAAAAGCTAAACAACATTGAAACCGCAAACACAATACCGCAGTTACCTTGAATCGTGTGTGTTGAGCGTTTGCGGTCACTTGCTTGGTGCATACTACTTCAAAACAAACGCATGCATACTTTTTCGCAAGTGAGGAGCTTTCTAAAATGAGCTTCTGATGCCACAATCGTTTAGCGGCCAGAACAGTTCTGAACATTCGTTTAGTTGAATTTTTATGAAAGGTATGCAAGTTATTTGAGGTAAATGTGGTAAGAATGATGGGTGTTGTTGTTGCATTTTTTTCAAGGGCCAGTCAACGTGTTGAGTAAAATTGCTTTATAGTTTTCATTACTAACTCACAGTAATATATGTATTTACGAAGATGTGAGTGGTAAATATTAATATCAGTAATTGAAATTTAACTGCCAAGATAGGATATTGACATTACTTCAATAACGATTCAATTGATATAAGGAAAACAATAAAAACAAAAACATTATAAATGGATAAATTCTTCATATGTTAAATGATAAACGTGTGAGTTAAGGGATTGCTTGCAGATAAATATTTTCGATGCTAATAAATTCGTTTTAAGTAGCGTGCACTCTTTTTGGAGCATCAAAAAAATTTGGTTTCACGTTACTCGGGGCGAGCAAATAACGAATGCATAAACTGTTGCGTATACGTCACGTTGCCCACAAAAGGGCAAAATAAAATAAAATAAAATAAAATAAAATAAAATAAAATAAAATAAAATAAAATAAAATAAAATAAAATAAAATAAAATAAAATAAAATAAAATAAAATAAAATAAAATAAAATAAAATAAAATAAAATAAAATAAAATAAAATAAAATAAAATAAAATAAAATAAAATAAAATAAAATAAAATAAAATAAAATAAAATAAAATAAAATAAAATAAAATAAAATAAAATAAAATAAAATAAAATAAAATAAAATAAAATAAAATAAAATAAAACAAAATAAAATAAAATAAAATAAAATAAAATTAAAAAAATAAAATAAAATAAAATAAAATAAAATAAAATAAAATAAAATAAAATAAAATAAAATAAAATAAAATAAAGTAAAATAAAATAAAATAAAATAAAATAAAATAAAATAAAATAAAATAAAATAAAACAAAATAAAATAAAATAAAATAAAATAAAATAAAATAAAATAAAATAAAATAAAATAAAATAAAATAAAATAAAATAAAATAAAATAAAATAAAATAAATTAAAATAAAATAAAATAAAATAAAATAAAATAAAATAAAATAAAATAAAATAAAATAAAATAAAATAAAATAAAATAAAATAAAATAAAATAAAATAAAATAAAATAAAATAAAATAAATAAAAATAAAATAAAATAAAATAAAATAAAATAAAATAAAATAAAATAAAATAATGCAATATATTATATACGTAGAAAGAAGACATCCTAATGCATAATTATGTGTATGTGCTCATAGCACCTTGAAACGCTGACTCCCGATTTCAATCATACAATTACCGTAATTTATCATCGACTGTGACATTTTAATTGCCACAAACATAAACGCAAGGTACATATGTATATTTTTATAAAACAAAAAACCTCAACTGTGGGAAGAAATTCGCAATTAGTATGCATAAAAAACTACCGATGAGAGAGAGAGAGTCCAGGGAAAAGCTGCAAAAAGTAAAAAAAGCGATATGCACAAAAAGGAGAAATAAACAAGGGAAATATTAAATGAAAAAAGACAATACGAAATTAATAACTTATTTAAACTACTGCCGTTGGTAATCTGACATTATTGATTGCCAAAGGACCTGACAAACACTGCGTACAAATTGTGCAATGCAGATAAATCGTTGATTGCGTACAAGTACGAGTACATGTGTTTGTGTGTGTTTGTACTTTGTACATGCGTTGTGCTGGTAGGGAGTCCAGTGATTTTCATTACTACATAAAACGTTGCACCCGCGAAATGAAATTGTAATTATTATTGCTTTCAATCTCGTACACAATAAATTTTCGCGCTTTTTCACTTGATGTTTTTTTTCCTTTCCACTCCATAAGGCATAGAAGATATTGGGTGTTTGTGTGTTTGTGTATAGTGGTAAAAGGCATGGCCGCCAATGGTTTGCGTATGTTCATAATTAATATGTATTTACATATCCATACATACATACATACATATATGCATGAATATAAACGCTTCGGCAAAGCATTCACTGACCACTCATAAATTCTTAATTTCTGGCATTAAACGGCCTGAGGCCAACGCGTTTGCGTGAAGGCTGTGCACAAATACAAACAAAAACACATCCCTGCTCGGCTGTACTGATATTTCATGAAGAAAGAGGCAATGATTGCGGCACATGGATAAATAAACAAAACTACTTATAATTGTATGTAAATAAATAAATGCAAAATGGACGTTTAAAAAAATATTTATTCATAAGAAGTGTAGTGTCGTTGAATTTATTCTGCATTACAATTTGTATGCTATTCACTTATTGTAGATTTTCCATAAGTACACTGTGAGCAACGACTTTGCGAACAGTTTAAATAAAGTTTGATAGGATTTAAACGGGGGAAAACTCAATAATATACGAATATGCAGAAATATCATATTTGTATGCAAACATATTTGTCTGTCACTTCATATTAAGTGATTTTATATTTTTGGAGGAATGAGTCTGCAAATGCAATCGAATTATTAAATTTGCCAGTTTTTAAAAATGAGTGGGGATGCGGAATGCACTAATAGTATGGTAAAAAGGAAAAGAAAGAAGAATAGGAGGAAAGGAAAGGGATAAGGGCCATTTTGAGGTCATATTAGAGTAATTTCGAGGCCATTTTAGGATCATATTGGGGCTGATTTTGGGGTCGTATTGGGGTGATTTTGGGTTCATATTGGGATCATTGGGCTCATTTTAGAATCATTTTGGGGCTGATTTTGGGGTCAATTTGGGGCCATTTTAGGGTCATATTAGGGTCTTTTTGGGTCATTTTGCGGATTTTTTAGGGTGTGTTGTTGTTTTGAAGGTAATTCCATGAAAAAGCAATGTTATTTTCTCATTTGTGTAATTTCATTAAACATATGTGCGGATACACATTTTTACTAACAAACACCACGAGTACTTGGCACTTATGTTTTTTTTTTTCTAATTTAGAACGTATCGTCGCTCCCAACGAATACTAATACGGTTCAGATTAACACGGTTCGTTCTCTGCGTCGAAGACTAACACACTTCGTTCTCTGCGTCGAAAACTAACACACTTCGTTCTCTGCGTCGAAAACTAACACACTTCGTTCTCTGTGTCGAAAACTAACACACTTCGTTCTCTGCGTCGAAGACTAACACACTTCGTTCTCTGCGTCGAAAACTAACACACTTCGTTCTCTGCGTCGAAGACTAACACACTTCAGTTTTCTGCGTCGAAGACTAACACACTTCGTCTCTGCGTCGAAGATTAACACAGTTAAGTTCTATGCGTCGAAGACTAACACACTTCGTTCTCTGCATCGAAGACTAACACACTTCAATTTTCTGCGTCGAAGACTAACACACTTTGTTCTCTGCGTCGAAGACTAACACAGTTCAGTTCTATGCGTCGAAGACTAACACACTTCGTTCTCTGCATCGAAGACTAACACACTTCAATTTTCTGCGTCGAAGACTAACACACCTTTTTCTCTGCGGCGAAGACTAACACAGTTCAGTTCTATGCGAACTGTGTTAGTCTTCGACGCAGAGAACGAAATGTGTTAGCCTTCGACGTAGAGAACGAAGTGTGTTAGTTTTCGTCGCAGAAAACTGAAGCGTGTTAGTCTTCGATGCAGAGAATGAAGTGTGTTAGTTCTCGACGCAGAGAACGAAGTGTGTTAGTCTTCGACGCCGAAAACTAAAGTGTGTTAGTATTCGACGCAGAGAACGAAGTGTGTTAGTCTTCGACGCAGAGAACGAAGTGTGTTAGTCTTCGACGCCGAAAACTAAAGTGTGTTAGTATTCGACGCAGAGAACGAAGTGTGTTAGTATTCGACGCAGAGAACGAAGTGTGTTAGTCTTCGACGCAGAGAACGAAGTGTGTTAGTCTTCGACGCAGAGAACGAAATGTGTTAGCCTTCGACGTAGAGAACGAAGTGTGTTAGTTTTCGTCGCAGAAAACTGAAGCGTGTTAGTCTTCGGCGCAGAGAACGAAGTGTGTTAGTTTTCCACCCAGAGAACCGAAGTGTGTTAGTCTTCGACGCAGAAAACTGAAGTGTGTTAGTCTTCGACGCAGAAAACTGAAGTGTGTTAGTCTTCGACGCAGAGAACGAAGTGTGTTAGTCTTCGACGCAGAGAACGAAGTGTGATAGATAGCAGAAAACTGAACCGTATTCGTTGGGAGCGATGGTATGTACTTGTGAAAAATTTCGTAAAAAACGACATGGAGGTTTTACACTAAATCAAAAAAGAGTCACAACTCAAAATCAGAGTAACTTTCATTTAATTTCTTCTGGATCGCACAAAAGTCATTCGATTTTTAAAAACTTGGCAGCACTGTGCTCTTGAAAGAGAAACGATAATAGTCAAAAAGAAAAAAAATATATACTGACTGTACTACTTTTTACTAGGCAATCTATGTCAAGAAAGCGACCTAAAAAAATTTTGCGTTGTGACGGTTTTTGATTTAGGGTGCGAAATCATGGTTGGTATGCGGTTGATTTGATACCCATTATGGCATACGTTGCTCAATATTTCAGCAAATTTAGATAGGTCTCAACCCTGTAAACCACCCTAAGTGGCAACACCCAATTGGACAGTTTAAAAACAAGCAAATTTCATCGATATCGGTCAAGCAGTCCAAAATGATCCCGAAATGACCCAAAATGACCTTAAAATGACGTCAACAAGGCCCCAAAAATGATGCCAAAATGATCCCCAAAATTATCCAAAGTGACCATAAAATGATCTCCAAAAATGATCCCAAGATAAGCCCAAAATGATCCCAAATGATCCGATAATTGCCTTTCACCAACCGTCGGCCAGAAATCGGCAATTGTTAATTGTTAGAGACTGTTCCTGGCATTGTTAACCCTTACACCAGTTTAGTTTGTCACTATTACAATAACAGATACAAAATAAAAACTGTATTTTTATTTTCGTATTTATCTACTTGTTACATGTTTTAAGTCGCCTCTGCCTCCTTTATACTTTTTAGCAATAAAGAGTTGCCGTAGCTACTGTTCCAACGACCTGGCGTTAATTTATGGCACATAAATAAGCAGCAAAACATTTTAATAGCTAACGCATAAAAGTGCTTGCTGACCATTTTGAATAGCCGAAAGACTTCAGCTGATGTTGCAATTAAGACGGGGTCGCGACTGCTAAAGCATGCTGCAGAGTTGTAAATTACGTACTTAATGCACACTTAAATGGTCGTTAAATATGGCGCTATGTTAAGGCTTTTGTTTTTATAGCTGTAAATAATTATTGTTTTATGGGAAGGTTTTAAAGATGCTTTTTTTAAATTTTTTTTCTTGTGAAGGTTACTAAGTGAAGTTATAGCTAATATCCAAATTTAGTGTACTTTTACAGAAATGTTCTTTACACATTACGGCATAATAACCTTGAAAACCAGATACCACTAATACTACGCGATATCAAGTTAATTTCAAAATACTGTTCCCACATCGCTGATATGTTAATCCATTTCTTAAACAATTTCTGAGATATTTATTTTGATTATTTACCCTAAACATTGCTTGCTCACTAACAATATTAATTTAATAGGTGTAAAATAAAAAAATCCCATTCGGTTTTTAACTTTGATTTATGTTTTTAAACACAAACTTACAACATTTTGCCATTAGCTAAAAAAGTAGTTTAAATTGAATTTGTGTTTATGCGGCAATATTTTTTAATTAATTTAATGTGTCAAACTTAATTGCGATGCGTAAAAAATAATAATTTATAATTAATACAGAAAAAACATTTCACTTTATTTCCTTACGCAAAAAAAAAAATCTACAAGCAAGCTAATGCACACTTGTTGGTAAGTAGATAAGTACCTACATATGTATGTATGTCAAATTCTGTTTAAATACACTAAAAAAACAAATGTCAGATTCTGCTGAAAACCACATGACTTTAACACGAAGCCCACTAATCAAGCTAATTTAATTTTAATAGCTTTAATTGAAATACATTTTTACAGAATTTTTAACTTGCTTTTTAACGAAACGACTTTAACACAATTATCCACTTCATCGTATAGGCAACACAAAAAACTTAATCAGCGAAAGGGATGAATGTGTAATGTAAATTGCTGATGATGTGGTTTTTCACAGTAATAGTTTATAACATTGCAGCTGTATTTATTTAATTATTTTAAAGACATTTTTACACGTTTTTTGGTTTAATTTTTTTTTTTGCATTTAAAATTAAATTCAAACATGAACAGGAGCCAAGTTTTGATTTTTGAAGATAAGCCTTTTGAGATACGGAATTTTGTGACAAATAAAAAAACTTGTTTTTCGGAGGGTCTGTAGAAAATTTTCAACTTTAAAATGAGCAACTTTCTTCAAAAATTACTATTTCTACATAACATCTTCTGCTGAATCAAAACTTATATACTTAGGTAGATTTTATGGTTCCTTCAAGTACTGCATATATTTTAATTGACCTCTCACCTAATTAAATGCAATAGTGCAACACATTAAGAGTAATAAAATGGCATAAATGAACTATTAGCAGGTCGAAAGCCAAGAAAACAAACACCAACAATAAAGTGGAAGGAACATATATACATACCAGAGATCGGTTTTCGTACAAAATAACATGGTTGAACTTAGCATGAGCTATAAAAATTTGTGCAAATTTTTACTTAGTCATTTACAGAATAACACCATGAATAACTAACACTCAAAGAGAGATAAAATTGAAGTTTTCGTATACATGCATGTGCTACATCGTTATAACAATCGCCCAGTTGGGCCTGGTTTGTAGCGAAGAACTACAAAGAAGAAATGCTACAACCAAAAGTCAGCATCAGCGCTAGCACATACATACATATGTATGTATGCACAATGTACTTTGTTTTTATGTATGTATGTATGTATAGTAGGGTGATTAAAAAAATATCGACTTGGTCTTACTCCCTAAAAAGTTAGGTATTGATAAGAAAATAAGCCTTGGGATTATGAGGAAAATCACGTTAAAAAATCCCATTTCCCCGCATACAAAATGTCCTACCCTAAGGGTTAGGTTACAGCGCGAATTTTTTGCAAGGCTTATTTTCTCATCAATACCTAAGTGGCCTTTTACACCAGGCAGTTATTGATTTCAACTCTGCTGGTGTTCTCTTTTGTGTTTTCTATTCGTGTCTACACTTGTAAATTTTTCTTGAAAAAATTATGAAACAAAATATGGGCGTACAAGGAGGAGTGAAAGAGATAGCAAGAAAAACTTGAACCGAGTTGACGGTACGCTTTCAAGTGTATCTTTTCCCTCTCTTCTCACCCCCTTCGCAAATTTCGCGGCAGAGTTGAATTCAATAATTGCCGGGTGTAAAAGGGCACTAACTTTTCAGGGGGTAAGACCAAAAAAAAAGAAATTTTTTGATTGAATAACCCTAATGTACATTGTACATACATAAATGCTTGAAAAATCTGTTTATATTTACAATTACGCAATTCACAAGATCTCCTATTCGCGTATTTGCTATTAGTTGCAAATCAGCAAAATGACTATATTCATTACGCTTGACCAATAGTGCCTCGCTATAACATGGTGCACCACAGTTGTTTTAGCACTAACTGCTTCGCATGACTACGAAAAAGTGTATTAGTGGATGTTCGTGCATCACGTTCGTGTGCTGCATACACACTAAGACTGTTGCTGTGGTTAGTCAACTAAGTTCATGAAAGTGTGAACAATTGCAGTTCTCTGATGCATACATACAACGAAGAGAATTAAGGTCAACAAAACGGCCATTTATAAACAGAGCAACATATACATTTCTAATTTCGAATAAATTAAGTGAAAAGAGTAAATGAATACAAGTACGCAGGTGTCACCAATGGCCGATAAATAAGCTGTGACAAACAGAAAACAGAAAATTGGTATGATTGTAGGGATGGAAAGGAAACATCGCTTGTTTTTGCAAATATAGATAAAAAATGAAACGAAAAAAAAAAAATAAAATTAAACTAAATGAAAAAAATATACTAAAATAAAATTAAAAAAAAAAATAATAATAATAAAAAAAATAAAAAAATTAAAACAAAATAAAATAAAATAAAATAAAATAAAATAAAATAAAATAAAATAAAATAAAATAAAATAAAATAAAATAAAATAAAATAAAATAAAATAAAATAAAATAAAATAAAATAAAATAAAATAAAATAAAATAAAATAAAATAAAATAAAATAAAATAAAATAAAATAAAATAAAATAAAATAAAATAAAATAAAATAAAATAAAATAAAATAAAATAAAATAAAATAAAATAAAATAAAATAAAATAAAATAAAATAAAATAAAATAAAATAAAATAAAATAAAATAAAATAAAATAAAATAAAATAAAATAAAATAAAATAAAATAAAATAAAATAAAATAAAATAAAATAAAATAAAATAAAATAAAATAAAATAAAATAAAATAAAATAAAATAAAATAAAATAAAATAAACTAAAATAAAATAAAATAAAATAAAATAAAATAAAATAAAATAAAATAAAATAAAATAAAATAAAATAAAATAAAATAAAATAAAATAAAATAAAATAAAATAAAATAAAATAAAATAAAATAAAATAAAATACAATAAAATAAAATAAAACAAATAAAATAAAATAAAAAAAAATAATAATAAAAAAATAAAAAAATTAAGATAAAATAAAATAAAATAAAATAATAATAAAAAAAAATAAAAATATTAAAATAAAATAAAATAAAATAAAATAAAATAAAATAAAATAAAATAAAATAAAATAAAATAAAATAAAATAAAATAAAATAAAATAAAATAAAATAAAATAAAATAAAATAAAATAAAATAAAATAAAATAAAATAAAATAAAATAAAATAAAATAAAATAAAATAAAATAAAATAATATAAAACAAATCAAAATAAATAAAAAATATAAAATAAAATAAAATAAAATAATATAAAACAAATCAAAATAAATAAAAAATATAAAATAAAATAAAATAAAATAAATAAAATAAAATAAAATAAAATAAAATAAAATATATGTTTGTACAACTTATTCTTTTATGTGGATGTGCTGTATATCGACCATGAATATGAGATCGATAATCTCATAGTCATCTTCATACTACGTTACGCTTTTAGGGTTATTCCTAAGGTGAGTTATTTGTATATCAAACCATTTTATATTCGAACTTTGTATGGTACTTACCTATGCATGGGTATGTAGCTAAATAAATACGACTGAAGTTGACATATGCTTTTAGCCATTTAATTACAAATTCAAAGCGTATGTAAACAAGTACATACGTCCTCACATAAAATGAAATTATCTGCAGGTACTTAGGTATGTGAGTGTGTTCATAAAGTGAATTGAACAGCAGCAGCGAATGACATGCTCGGATAATAACAATAACTCTCACCGGTTTTATTACCAAGTCGCAGTTACTTTACCGTGACTTTTTCACAAGCACTCACATTTGACACACACCTAGCACGGCTCATGATTTTCTTCCATTTGGCGCGAAACAGCACACCATATGCTTTCAACACTATTAGCTCAAGTGTCATTTGCAAGCCACCAAAGAGTGCACTCAAGTGCACACATACAAGCACACGTGAGTGTACAATCGCTTAAGAGGCTGAATGTCCCATTGCGGTGCTTGTGCTTACGCGCACGACTGCACAAAAACAGAGACGGAAAGTTGGTAGCCAACAAAAAATTTGAGAATGATGGGAGAAAGGCTCAGGAAGAGAAAGGAAACCAAATTTGAACCAAAAAATCTGGAAATTCTAAAGAAGAAAAGGAAAAGGTTAGATAAAATAAGATGTAAAAGAAGAATAAAAAGTTGACTAGAACAGTGCCAGGAATCGTGACTAGAACAGTGGCAGGAATCTTGACAGGAGCAATGACAATAGCAGTGACCGGAATATTCACAGTACTAGGGACCGAAACAGTGGCCGGAACAGTGATAGTAATCATGACTAGAACAATCACAGGAATCGTGATCAGTACAGTGACAAGAACAATGACGAAACTTTGACAGCAACAGGGACCGAAACGGTGGTAGGAATCTTGGCTGGAACATTGACGGTAATACTGAAAGGAACTGTTATAGCCACATGAGCTGGTAACGTTATTATGACCGGAACACTGATAGTGACAGCACTGTTACCGAACAGTGATAAGATCAGTAATTGTGACAGAAATCATGACCGAAGTACTGATAGTGACAGTAACTATGGTTGGAAATGTGAAATGGACAGGCACAGGAACAGTGATAGTGAAACGAAATGGGACCGGGACCGGAAGAGTGATAGTGACAGCAACTGTGACAGTGACGGGAACAAAGCTAGTGATGGGGACAGGAAGAGTGATAGTGACACGAAATGTGACAGTGACAGGAACAAAGCTAGTACCAAGAGCTGTGTTTTTGATAGGAACTATGACTGTTACAGAGATGGGGATAGGAACAGGGATAGTGACAGGAACTGTGACCGGATAGGGACATAAAAATTGACGGTACTCATGACTGGAACATACGGTAGTCGTGGGAGGATAAGGACATAAACAAGGAACAGACAGTAGTCGTGGGCGGATAGGGACATAAAAAGTGACAGTAATCCCGGCCGGAACAGTGCCAGTGACCGAAACGGTTACATGTTCTGGTCATGTGACAGTGACAGTGACCATAACTGTAGGATGAACGAAATATAGCTGAAAATGACCAAGGTAGTCGCTGTAAGGGAAACCGTGAACCTGACCGGTTCCGTGACACGAGAGTAACTTTTACTTTGGCACTGAAATTGGATGGTAATGTGGCAATGATCTCAAAAGGCAGTGAACTGGACGTTGGCCACGACCGCGACATTGACTCTGACAGTGACCAGAAATGGGACAAAACCAAAGTATTGACAAAACACCTTACAATCAACAATAAGCGAACTTTTACAGTGACCGTCTTCAATACCGCCATAGTAACAGTGACCGTGACGATGCTGTCGCTCTCCTTACTATTTAAAACTCCGAAAGCAAATTTCCTCTTGGGTACTAAAACAAAGCACACAATAAATAGCGCTTACATTCAACAAGAAAGCATTGAGACTTACTATTAGGCACCGTGGGCGCTTACCTTAGTGGCGACAGAGGATTTATGCGCGACAGACTTGAAATTAGATAGCAGGCGCCCACTTTGCAAACTGGCATGCGAAAGTGACGACGACAAGCGAACAACAAGAAAAAACTAATAGACATACGTTCAAGATATGAAAGTGGTTGGCGGCATTTCTAGTTTGATTTCAATCACCACAAAACCGTAAACATACGAACCTGCACACATACTTACTCGACATTTCCTCTTTGGCTGCGTTTCCTTCTTGATGGCGCTGTCATTTGAATGACTAACTAGGTAAATTGAGAATGAAGGGAACGACATGGGGAAGCATTTTGTTGTAATTTCACTTACATATTCTACATACGTACATAAGTAGTCGACTGTTTATCTGTGAGCAAAATATCTTAGAACTATCATATTTGACAAATTATTTATTTAAAGATCAAAATGACTACCTCAAAATAATAAGCTTTTTTATACCCAGCGTACTAGTACTACTACAAGGGAGTTATAATTTTGTCCACATAACGGTACTACGTAACGGCACAAAATAATCTAGATAGATATAGAGTTCCATATATGAAAGTTCTTAGGTTGGAAAAAAAACTTCATTAAGGCATGTCCGTCCGTCTGTCCGTGTATACGATAACTTGAGTAAATATTGGGATATTAGCATGAAATTTTGTATACAGGTTTCTTCTGGACAAGGTAGGTTGCTATTGAAAATGGGCGAAATCGGATGATAACCACGCCCCCTTTTTCGATATCGAAAATTTCGAAAATCACATAAATTGACATATTTCGGTAGCTGAAATGGCTAAATGATATAATTTATTAGGTGAATCCCCCTGGTCCCCAACCACGCCCACTTAGGAAATCGAAATTTTTGAAAATCACCTAAATTAACATAATTCAGTGAGAAAAATGGCTAAAATGATATAATTTTATAGGTGAATCCCCCTGCTCATTCTCTTATGATTTTTCAATAAATTTTTCAAAGTGGGCGTGGCATCGGTCACGTTTAAGTGAGGCATTTTTAAAAATTCGACTGGTCGTAACTTTTAAACTGATTACGATAGAGCGATGAAATTTGGCACAAAGCATACTACTATCGTTCGAAATCGAAATTTTTAAAATCACCTAAATGACATAATTCGGTGAGGAAAATCGCTAAAATGATATAGTTTGGTAGGATGAAACCCCTAGCCATTCTATTATGATTTTTTGATTAATTTTTAAAAGTAGGCGTGGCAACGCCCCATATTTAAAAATTTCACGGGTCATAACTTTTAAACTGATTATGGTAGAACGATGAAATTGGTTAAGCATAACAGGGAGTATACCTGATGTAATTGGACAAAATCGCTTCCCAACCCCGCCCACTTCCGAAATGGAATTTCGAAATATCATATGAAAACTACCGCTGGGTATTTAATGTTCGGTTTACCCGAACTTAGACTTCCTTACTTGTTAGTTGTAACTAAACACTTTCTACAAATGACTCTGGTTGTTGCGCATACTTGCACATACATAGAAATTAGATTTTAAGTATTAACCCATACGTCACGGCGTCTACTTATACAAAACCACGATTTCAGCTGCGGCTAAAGCAACGTTTACACGGCACCAAATGCGTCACTTTTGGCCCAGTTTTTTCGGGACCGTTCATCCGCAGATTGAATTTGATCACCAAATTAGGTCAAATTAAAATAAATTCATCTAATTTGAAATGTATCATTAGCGTAAACAAAATTTAAACTTTTTCGCTACCATGGAAATATTGGCAAGTGATTAATTCCGATTTCGCTATATTTAGACATAAGTTTCAACGAAAACACCCGCTACCTAAGTAAGATCCATGCTGCACAAAGCTTGCACCAATCTACATAATTAAAATCGACTTATTGTGTTAACTTCTAATTCCCATTGATGTCTCATATAATTAGATGAAACTTAGCTCATTGTAATTGCCAGCTCGTATTAAATTTAATCGCTGAAATATGTATGTATACGTGGGCGAGCTCAAAACAAACAATCAAAACAAAAAATAACAAAGCAACCTACCTGAATCATGGCAAAACATGTTCACTATTCAACAGACAAATTAGACTGCGTGTAATTTGGAGATTAATTCATGCACCAAAGTGTCAAATTACAATGAACGTGTTTCGATAGAATACAATAATATCCTTATAAGTGCATTAATTTATGTTTACATGTACATATGAGCCCTTCCTTAAAGCACAAATGACACAAGTCCACTTCTCTTCATTTGAGTTATTAAAGGTTTTGTGTTATCAACTAATAGGGTCTACCCTTGCTGTCACAAGTTAGCTGTGTTATTTATTTGATTACTATAGAAGCTAGGAGTTACCGCACTAGCGTGTTATAGAGAACACATTTTACCCTACATAAATTCACAATTAACTTAAAAAAAATTAGAAAAGTGAACTTACGCAACTTGTGCTTTAAGAGGCTCTTATATGTATTTAAAACTGTGAATGTTTATTCTACTGATAATTGCATGTGTTGGTGTATTGTATGTACCTATGAATGAGCATAAACATTGGCGAGTATTGAACAAAGAGCCATTATACGCTGATTTAAATATAATTTTGAGTTAGATCAATTGTTTGGCTTTAGATTAGGCCTGTATCCAACCGTCGATTGTTTTGCTTTGTAAGGAATGTGTACACCTGAATTTGTGATATTCTTCATTTTAAAGTTATTTATTAATTAATTCAGGGTACGAAATTAAACTAAATTATACTTTAGACGGGACCAAATAAAAAAAAACCGCGTGTAGCCAGTACACGTGAAAGTAGTTAACTTCTTAAATTCACAAATAACGAAATATGAATAATATAAATAAATTGCGGTTTGGTGGCAACCCTAAGTGGCAACCCTGCGTTAAATTGTCATATTTGGAATACGGTCGAAAATACCTTTGATTTGATACCCATATTGGCATATAATAAAATTTTTTATATTATACTCTATATTAAAAAGTTTTTTCGATAGGTGGCAACCCTGTAAACCGCCCTAAGTGGCAACACCCATGTATTCTGCTCTGCCTAACTATAACAATTTGTGCAATGTTAGCTAGATCCTAAAATTTCACTTTCTATTTGATTTGCACAGCTAAGCGTCGTGGTGAAAATCGCCTACGCCTGAAAGTCGACTAAAATTTCTATTTCCGTTGCATAATTTCCGTTACATCATCATTCATTTTCTCAAATTTTACTCTCAATCAAAACTCCACATCGCCGCCTAAGAAGTTAACTTCAAAAATGTGTTTCTTTGGAAAATTATATTGTTTTTATTTTTAAGAACGGTGAAAAAATTACTGTAAGAAAAAGTGCGAATGTGCTCTCTTGTACCCTAATAATGTATGGCGCACAAGAGAACACAAATACTTGAATAACCAAAGTTATTCTAACCGTTCTTCTTGATAAATTTGTCAATTTATATTTTATATTTTAGTTATAAAGAAACAAATATATTTATCAAGCGTTTTTGAATTTTACATCAAAAACAAATTTTATTTTATCCAAATTAATTTTAAATATTGTTTTTGACGCAGAATTCAAAACACTTGATAAAAATATTTTTTTCTTTATTATTTATCAAGGTTGACAAATTTATCAAGAGCACAGAATCGGGAGGTAAATCGAGACCATTCAAAGACAACAAAATAATCAATTTTTTTATTAAGATGAGAGAAATTGAGCGAACTGAAAGCGTCGTGTCAACGACCGATTATGCATCAGCTGATGATCTCGTATCAACAAGCGATGTCGCATCACCAGCCATTATCGATCAACGGCCTATATGACATCACCAGCCGATCTTTTCTTTAAGGCTATGTTCGGAAATTTGCAATGCCATTTTCGCGAATGTGTAGTTCAATCTCTGAAAATTGTGCCAGAAAAACGAATGTGCTACACTTTCATGTTTCTGGTGGAACAAAAATGTTTAAAAATTGAATTTCTAAATTTTTAAAATTTTTTGTTTAGCCAGAAACAAGAATGTATTGCAGTGAACCACAAACACCATGGCGTATACGTAATAATTTTGCTACACATTCGTGTTTCTGGCTCAACGAAAATTTGTAAAAAAATATAGAAATTCAATTTTTAAATATTTTCGTTGCGCCAAAAAAATGAATCTGCTACACATTTCCTGCTAATACTTGACATTTAAGATAATGAAACGCCGAAACCTTGTTACTTTACGAATGCTGAAAAATCGTTGCCATAAATAAAAACTTTTCATCCAGTTGAAAAAAGTACTTTGTATCTATGTGTAAAATTTCTCAAAGCTCCTCTACTTCAAATCACTTACCTGAGGCTGCTTTTTCGCTTCAAGCTAAACAAATCAATACACGTTTAATCATTTTTACATTGGCATTTTTATTATATTTCAATAATTAATTTACGTTTATTTTCGTTCTATCGTACAATTAGTCAAGACTTAAACTTTATTTGAGAATGCTTTATCAAAGTAAGATACACGACCCTCAAGTCAGCTCTAAGTATAAGTCTTGGCTAACCACACCTTTATTTCAACATCATTTCTTTTATATATTTATTCAATTAAATCTAAGTTATTTACGATTTTTACTATATAGTATTGACGATCTTTTGAAATTATAAAATATTTAATACAGTAAAGTTGTTTTTTATCTAGTTTTATTAAATTCTAATATTATTTAAAAGCAAATGAAAATTTACGACAAAACGTCTGATAGTAATTTACCTAGATTTAGTACGTAGTTTTATTTTTTATATTTATATTACTCTAATTTTGTATATCTATGTAATTTTTCTTATACTGATAGTTTGGTGGCGAAAAATGTATTCATTTATTAATGCTACTTTTTCAGTTTAACTTACTTTTTTGTTCATTAAATGCCTTATTGTTAATCAATTTTATTTATTTTATTGTTTTCAACATATTTTTGTTTGTCCTTTTTTTTAAATTGTGGAATGTGTAAAAAAAAAAAAAATTATTTACCCTTAAATGATCTGAGAAGTTTGGGTGTTGAGTTTTCTTCGTATTTTTATAATTTGCGAACATTTTTTACAGAAAACCAGCTATTAGTAGAGAAGAGAGCCTGGCAGCAAAGCGAACCAGCGACATTCAGTCCTTTCAAATCCCCAGGACCGTATGGGGTATATCCTTGCCTGTTTCAGCGAGGAATCAACTATACAGCTCCAGTCCTATCAAATTTACGATATATTCGCAAAAGGTGGACAGATGTTAAGGTTGTATTTATACCGAAACCAGGGAAACCGGAAAATCTGCCATCGTCATATCGACCAATAAGTCTCAGTTCCTTTCACCTAAAAGAAATGGAGAAAATTTTGGTTTAGCACATTAGGGAAACCAATTTGCCTACCAACCCGGAAAATCTATGGAGACTGCTATCCATTGCCTTACGGAAAAAATAGAAAATTTCATAGAGTCTTAAAACATAGCCCCGTGCGCATTTATCGATATAACAGGCGTTTTCGATAATACGACGTATCATGCCATTGAAAAAGCCGTGATTAGCAAGGACGTAAGCTCAATGATTACTCGCTGGGTGTTGGCGATGCTAAAGCAAAGAAAAATCAGCTTTGAGATAGTAGAGAGTGCTGGCTCAATCATGGCCACAAGAGCATGCCCTCAAGGAGGTGTACTTTCTCCTCTACTTTGGACCCTAGTCATAGACGAGCTTCTTCACCTTTTGAACGGCAATGTCTTTGACGTCCAGGGATATGCAGATGACTTGGTTGTCTGCGTAACAGGAATTCATCATTGAGATATGGTGTGCTAGCAAAGGGCTGTCTATTAACCCAAACAAAACAATGTTGGTGCCTTTCACGCAGCGAAGAAAGCTGTCCTTGTTAGAGCCGTCCCAAGGAGGCAGCTGCAAAAGTTTTTCAACGGAGTCAAATTACCTAGGAGCAACATTTGACAAGACCCTCACATGGAGATAGCCCCCGTGTTTTGTCATAAGGTCTAATGCAGGCGCAAAAGGCAGGCGAGAGAGGCCTCTCATTTGGAGGCTACAATAAATAAAGCAACGAGGGCCTTTTTCACCTGCATTAGACCTTATGACAAAACACGGGGGCTATCTCCCAAAATGACGTATTGGTCATTTAATACAGTTGTGAAGCCAATAGTCACCTGCTGCTCAAAGAACAGCGTATGCTGTATCGGCTAGTCTGTGTCGGTATAACAGTTGCTATGAGAACGTGCCCTTGTGGGACTACCTCCTTTCCCTATTCTGATTGAGAAGGAGGCCACACTTGCCGCATTGAGACTTATATAAATATAACCGATCTAAAAATCGGAAACATGACAGGGCATATGAAGATAGTCAAGAACTTCATAAATGGTCCTATATTGCAAGTAAATGATGCAACAACTCCTACGCTCTGGATGACGCGGAACTTTGAGGTTTCAATCGTAGATCGAGTGCTCTAGGAAACAGGGAACCCATATGCTGAATCCGATTCGGAGATTTGGTATACGGATTGATCGAAGCTGGATGATGTTAAAACAGGATCAAGTATCTATGGACCGAACTACAAAAAATCGGCACCCATGGGTAGCTACCCCACTTTCTTCCAAGCGGAAATCCATGCAATAGAAATCTGTGGCACAGAATGTCTCCGAAGTGGACTATCTTTTAAGCGAACCTACATTATGTCGGACAGTCAGGACGCCCTACGTGCCTTGCAGTCTTACAAAATAACTTCGAAGCTTGTTGATGAGTGCGTCACAGTCCTTAATGACCATGGCCCAGGTAAAAGAGAGCATAAGCAACTGGGAAGACAAACAGTTTAGGCAGCAGGCCAAACTTTTTAAAATGGCATCGACCAGGCTTATAAATTTAAGAAGGCTGGATCTAAGTACCCTCACTGGATATTTTACGGGACATTGTAGTCTACGTTATCACCTGAATAGACTGAATCTGTCAGATACAACAATTTGTCGATGAAACGCCGGCTCACATACTCTGTGAATGCATTGCGTTAGCAAGAAGGAGAGTTTGCTACCTGGGTGGTGTGACTCTCAATCCGTTCGTGGTATATAATAACAAACCTGAGTAGGTGCTCAAATTTATAAAGAGCTTTCGCATACAGCAATAATCGGATAGGTCACACAATAGATCGTACTAATGGTTGCTGTGTAATAAGGCCGTATAATAATAATGATATGGTGTACACGATGGTTAAAACCAGGCCTAGGCAGCTAGTCCTACAATTGTCCTTAAATCTGAGAACCAAATTCACACGCTCTTTGCTTGGCCCCAAGAACAATGTAATTGTTGCTGCGTTTGTGAGAGCGCTATGATCGCACTGACCAATCAATGGATATTGTTTGTTATGTTAAGTCACTTACTTGCAAGCTACGTCTCAACCACCTGCGCTTGCTAATGAGTGAAAGAGCGAAAAGGAGTAACATAATTTAATTTGTGCGATGACAGCTCTTTCAGTATTACACGCCCACTTCCAACTCTGCCGGGCCCTGGTTGAAACTGAACTGATGCTAAAATTATTTTGAAATATTTTCTCCACTTCTTTCACACCGTTTATTCATTCGTGATTTATATTTTTTTAATGCACTATTCTAATTTATACATACATAATTTGTACAAAGTTTTAATAATTCCTAATATTTCTTTTTTTTTTTTAATTACAAACTTATTCTCACTAGTTTCTAGGTACTACCGTATTTAAAAGTTTGGTAATTAATTACCAGTACATCGAGAAGTGTTCAATGGATGATTTTTACTATCTAAATGTAATTTAATACACATATGAATATACATTTAAAGTGGGATATTCGAAAGTGAAGTTTGGATTTAAGTGGTGGAGAGTGAGAAATCCGTTGTGATTGCAGTGTATTGGTGAAGACAGTTATGATGTTACATACATATATGGTTGAATAAGTGGAAGGTTAAACTATCTCAGCTAATGGTTCGAAAACGTTTTATGTAAAAATTTATTTCAACGCGTTATCTCAGACTTTGAAAAGAAGTTTTCCATCTTAAAGAAGTTTGAACATACCCACCCGACCAACGCTCACGCGAATGCTTAATTTTACGAAGCTTTGGCAATCGGGAATGGATTCACCAAAAAATATATTTCTAGTTAGATACCAAAGGGAGTTTTTTAAACAAACTCTGTGATCAAATGTTACTCACACATAAGTATCCCCTTTCTCAGAATTCGTTTGAGAAAGATTTTACCATGCACTTGTTGTATTCATGTCATGCGACTGAAGTAAGAAATGAAGGAAGAAGATGAATATGTCTCTAAAAGTATTCACGTAACATGACTGAAACTTGAGGTGAAGATATGTGTGGGTGTGTCTAGCAGAAAAAACTCCATTAAATCCTTTTGTTCTTATTAGCAAAGGAAGCGGGACTGAGCATTATCCCAGGGTACGTTGAAATCTGTCTTACAAATTTTGCGACAAATATAATCCAATCTTGGCTTCCGTCATTTATTGACGCTTAACCGCCTACGCGATTTTGCCCGTCTCGTATCAAGGCACGCCAGTCATTTCTTTTTATTTGATAGTAAAACCTTCTATGCTGGAGCTTCTTTGTCCATTCGCATAACATGACCCAGACAGCGGAGCCTTTGGGCTTTAATTCGCTGAACTATGGTCAGATCTGCGTAAAGCTCGTACATCTCATCGTTAAATTTCCTTCGCTACTCGCCGTTGGCTTCACGGGAAGGACCATAAATCTTCCGGAGAACTTTTCTCTCAAAATACTGCAAGCGCCATCTCATCTTCTCTTGACACTATTCATGATTCCGAGCCGTACATCAGGACTTTTAAAAGATTGTACCAATGCGGTTTAGCTCTGCTGCTCGAATTATCTTCTCCAGCATCTGTTTGAAGAAATCGCACGAGAGGGAGTCGCCCTGTCTGAAGCCTCATTTTGTTTCAAATGGCTCAGAGAGGTCCTTCTCAATTCTAACGGAGCTGCTGATATTGCTCAACGTCATTTGGCAAAGCCGTATAAGCTTTTCAGGGAAGTCAAATTCAATCATTTTTGCGCTGTCAAATCGGCTTTAAAATCGACAAAGAAATGGTGTGTGTCGATTTTTTTATCATGGGTCTACTCCAGAATTTGGCGTATCGTCAAATAAGTTTGTCTACGATGGGCGTCAGTCTTTCAAGCTCCTCACACTCACGCCTTTCGGCCTCACGTTTCCTTTTTCTGAAAAGACGTATCTCTTCCTTCTTTGCCTCACGATAGCGTTGCCATAAACTGCGGGTTGCGCTCGTTCGCAACGTCTCCCTGTATGCAGCGTCCTTTTTGTTCGAGGCTGTTCTGCATTCCTCATCGTACCAGATGTTCTTGCTGGCTCGCTGAAACCCTATAGTGGCCTCAGCGGCGGTACGTAATGAGTGAGAGATATGCTTCCATTGCTCGGTTACATCGTTAGCTCGAGAATAGCTCTTCGATAGCACGTGTGAGAGTCAAGTGGAGTAATTATCAGCTGTCTGTTGTTGTTGCTGTTTAATTCTAAATCAGCTGTCTGTGTCGTGGGCAGCTTCTCGACGTCAAACTTTCCTTCCGTTACTGTGTGTACTTTCTTCTCTGCACAGAGGCATGATGCGAATCTTGGCTGCAACAAGATAATGGTCCGAGTCGATAATTTGACCACGTAAGGTACGCACGTCCAGAACGGTGGAGCTGTGTCTTGCGACAAATAGTTTTAGAAAAATATTTCTGAGATAGAGAGTTTTTTCAAAATATTCCGAAACAGATCGTTTTCCTACCGACAGCTGAAATATGTTGATCTTCTATTTAGCCAAAGACTAGTTTTGATAAATTTTTGGTTTCGTAATACTTTCTTATAGCTTTACAAGGGTTGACAGTTTTTGACATTGGTTTCGAAAATTCTCAAAAAATTAAGATAGAGTGTTGTTTTAGTTTTTTACAATGTTTAGTTTCTCTCAGGCGACGATCTTCTAAGTTATACACGTTTGCTATCAAGAATTTCGTCTGCTGACTACACGAGATTCTATGTATATTACCTAGTTTGATGACATTACTTCTTGTTTTATTTATTTATAATCTGTTTATAATGTTAATTCCTTTTAACAATGCTCTTACTTTACTAATGATAATAGTTTACTGTTGTAAGTTTTCATATTACTAAAGTTTCTTACAAACACATACAAAAATCACACACATTCAATCACACACAAACACATATGTACCTATTTACAGACACACTTAACTTATTTCAATTATATCTCTAATAATAGTAGTTACCAGTTAAAGCGCCTAAAAAAGTATGTTAATTTATTTAACTTGTTTATCATTAACTAGGATTGGAGGGTAACCTAATTTACATCAATTCGTCTGCTGCTTTTTGTCTCAATTTGTGTTTCTGCCATATTTAATGGCTATGTTACCGCCATTTTCCCCTTGGTGTCAAACAGTCTTTGCAAATTTAACAGTGGCAGCAGAGACAGTGGTTGCATGTTATGCAGCTGCTGTGACCTCCGTCGCCCTACGCCATTGCTATGTTGGTCCAACATCTCCTTTGGCTTCATTGTGAATCGTTCTGTTCGTCGGTTAACCACGAATATTTCATTCCATAGTTGATTGCTTGAAAACCACTTCCATCGTATACGTTGCCTTAGTTCATGTTTTGGTGGTTGTTCTTGTTGTTGGTGTTTTTGTTTAATTTCTGGCCCTGACTGCTCGTGGAATAGCATAATTGTTAGAAAAGCCAATAGTAATAAAAGTGTTGCTGGTGGTGGTTGCGCTTGTGGCGTTCCGTGTCCATGATGCATTGCAGCAGGATGTTCGCCTGAAAAGATTCAAGAAAAATATGTTATACAATTTTGTGGCTGGCTAAAATAAAATAAAATAAAATAAAATAAAATAAAATAAAACAAAATAAAACAAAATAAAATAAAATAAAATAAAATAAAATAAAATAAAATAAAATAAAATAAAATAAAATAAAATAAAATAAAATAAATAAAATAAAATAAAATAAAATAAAATAAAATAAAATAAAATAAAATAAAATAAAATAAAATAAAATAAAATAAAATAAAATAAAATATATCAAAGTAAATCAAAAAAAATTAATATAAGACAAATGAAACAGCAAAAGAAAAATTAAAATTAAATTAAAAAATAAAAAATAAAATTAATAGTATAAGTGCCATTTTCTGAAGTAAACTTTAAAATTCACCCGAACCAAAATTTCATACAAACTGTTTGACATTTTGTATGAAATTTTTTTTTCGGGCAGATAAATTTTAAAAATAACTTCAGAAGCTTCCTTCCATAAAGCTTCCTTTTAAAGCTTCAAGTCAGACAAACGATATATACATTTTCGTTTGCTCCATAGATTTTTTTTTTAATATTTTCGACTTTTCTTTGACATAAAAAACAAAAATGAACGAAAATGCCTCATTGTGAGCAGACGAATCGTTCGTCTAAGCTATCGTTCGCAATACATAATGATACCATAAGAGTTACGCTTGCACCATCAAATGAAAGATCGCCTACTGCTTTGAGAAAAAACAGGTGCAGGACAAAAGCCCGTCCTAATTGATATCAATTATCACAAACTTCTTTCCTTCTTATACCAACAGCCAATCTCCGAAATACTTCAACCAAATTAAAGCAACCTTTCCATGTCCTACAGGTTACATCATTTGCCAATGCAATTTGTACTCCACTTTCCTGGTTTTTAATCAAATTAGTTTTCACGTTTGCTCAATTAGAAGTCGTCTCATCTTCGTAATTGCTATGTGCAACAAATTTGGCATAAAATAGCCCATCTCTCCACTAAGATATTGGTGTACTCAACATAATTTACTATTACTCTAATTAATCGGCATTTATGCACATCAGGTATGTTTATCAGGCAGCCGAACAGCCAATGGCTTGTCAGAACAGACAAGCCGGAATCTACAACGTTTTGTGTAGCGAAAGTAAATTGTGTCATGCAAGCTTTATGGTTCTACTTAAATTACGTGGCCATTTACATGAATTATGCATGAATTTTACTAGAATAGTTTTATAGTTTTTGCACGCTTATTTCGGTGTAACTGTTCAAGGCAGTGGCGTCACTAGAGGGCGCTTGTTCTTTTATTTTACAACCACGAACAAACCTCTACATTCAGTTACGATTAAATAAGCCTTAAGTAACACTTTAACTGACTAAGGAACGGGTTTTGAGTTCCACTTTGTACCACAGACAAAGTTGACTAAACTAAGCCTAAACTCGCATTGTGGTTTAAAAAAGCACTGATAACCCTGGCCTTGATAATATAGGTCGTAAATATCAAAGCAAGATGCTTACGGGGGTCTTCATCAGAGTACATACCAGAAGAAAAGGAAAAAAATTTTTAGAATATTTGTCGGTTTGTCTATATTTGTTCGAACCAGCATCACGCGAAATCTACTGAATAGAGTTTAATGTAAACCTAATCTTACATATATAGGCAATTATTTCATTTCCACTGTATACAGTGGTCTCCATAAAAGGTGAAAGTAGAGAGCTGGCCTCAAGAACCGAAAAATGCCCTCCAATGAGTTCACCACTGACATTATTTAATTTAACAACATACCTCTCATGAGCCTAACTCATTCACGCTCGTTTTCTCATCGTGAGAGCAGTAACTTCCCTAAATTTTTGTAATATGAAAATGGCACGCTGCATCACTTACTTTAATAGCCACTGCCACTTAACATGACCCTAAATTTGTGTGCATTTATGATCTACAGATGCTGCGCTGGCCATTGAAATTGGGATGAGGCATTAAAATTGCACGAAATGTTAAAAATTTTGGTTGGAATGTGACTAATGTTAAGATTACAGAGTCATCAAATTTTAAATGGAGTTAACTCATATACACGCTTGTACATACACATTAATACGGGTATGTACACTCGTTGTCATGTAAATTTTACCACGTCAATTTGCGAAATACCAAAGAGTATGTACGTCATTTCATGGAAAATTATAATGTCGACACTGGCAATGAATGGAAGATGTCATCCGTAATATCAGTATGGGAGAGAGAACTTATCTCAATTGCCTACATAGTGAAAAAAACACTTTCTCCCCCAACTTGTAGTGCGCTGCTTTGATTTTTTCCTACAAGTTGGCGGGACCTAAAGTTTTTCGCCGACTCTGAATAGCACTTGCAAAGCAAATGAGTTTTTGCTGAGAAGCTTTTCATGGCGACCCTGTTTAGAAAAATTCTTTTTCTAAATAATTTTTGATGTTGGTTTTGCCGGGCATTGATATGACACGACTTGGTGTAGTAGGCCGAGCACTTAACCGCTACACCACGGCGCGCCGAAAAATTTGATTTGTGGTGAATATTCAGCAGAGTGCTGTAATTTGAAATTTAGCGACGCCAGCGCTATCTCTCGGGGAAAAATATAACCTGTTTTTTGGTTTTGCTAAATAGTGTAATTTGAACTCTGACCCTTGGCCGACATGCCTTAACGGTTTCTTCGTGACAATCCGACGGGGATTGATTTAATATGATCTCTTTATCGAAATTTCCAAAATCATCGTATCGGTATGGAACTTTACGAGCTTACTTTTAGTAACATTGGCTAACTCACCATCAACAATGTGAACTCGCACCGATGTTGGGTTTGCATTCGATGGCGTACATGTATAGAGTCCAGAATCCTGCTGAATAGCCTTCTGCACCAATAGTCGACTGGTGGTGAGTACACCTTTTTCAGTAACCAATGATATACCGCCACGTGGTGAGTCGAAATTGATTACCTGAAAGAAGAAGAAACATAAAATTATTTATGTGTGACCATATTTTCGTAAAGTTTTGGCGGACTAAAGCAGTTATAAAGCTATGTCCTCAAAAATCAACTTTGTCCGCTTAACAACCCCTATCCACCCCTTTGCTTGATTCAAAAATGATATGAACAAATTCTTTTCATATGACTTTTTGAGTTGCAGGTTAAAAAAAAAAATATTAAATTCCTTTTTTACCTTTTACACACTCCCCCAGCGACAGCTGTCAAAGTGTCACACACTTCTTTCGCAAACATTGACCCGAAGGTTTTTTAATGTGTTGAATAATAAATCTGAGATGCCATTGTATGACCTAGCTATAAATATGATTACGGTTACAACAAATAACCATTTTACATATATATGCCAACAATATTAAAATTATTTGTAAAAATTTGCCGCAAGCTTGATGTGAGTTAATATGAGCAAGCAAGCAAGTATACATATGTCGGGTGAAAGGAAATATTATCTAATAGGGCCTGGCAGAAATGAAAATGAGGGTGTATTAGTGAAATAGTGGTCATCGCACTAATGAAATAATGTTATCTGTGTTTGCTTCCTCGCTCACTAGCCCTAACCCAAGCAACAGTGTATGTTGTTGACTGATTGCAAGCGACATCCATTAATTGGTCAGTGTGATCATAGCGCACTGACAAGCGCAGCAATATTGTTGGAGAGGCCAAGCAAAGAGCGTAATAATATAAATTTTGTTTTCAGCGTTTCGGACAATTGTACCACTAGGTGCTTAGGCCTATACCTAGTTTAGATTTCGCATACATTTTATAGGGATTTCTTCAACGAGAGAAATATAGTCAGCCCAAATAAAAAACAACTATGTATATCTGCCTTCCAAAAGAATTAGGGAATTAAATACAAGATTTTAAAATGAAAACGTACTCCAAAAAAACCTATACGACCACCAGCAGCATTGTTATTACGTAAAATTTTGAGTAGGCGCTGTGGGAACTTATTTACCTTAGTTTACTTGTTGGTGTCATAGTTCATACCTTTTTTTTATTTTACCCCAAACTTACATACATTCCTACACAACTATGCCCTTTTCACTGTAACTTACTCTTGACCTCAACGGATTTTGTTCTTTCAAATTTTATTATTATTATTTTTTGTATTATTTCACACCCAACAGTGTTTGTTTGTTTGTTTTGGTTTACCCTCGTCAAAGTGCTTTGTGAGTGCGTTTTTATTTGCCAAATGTCATATTTTTTTGACAGCTGCAAAACACCCACTTGTAAATACAAAAGTTTTTTAAAACGCTAACAAACAATTTGTGGTAATAAAAAAGTATAAGCATGTTGGCATGCATATCTAATGTTTGGACAGTTAACACATGCAGCAGTGTAAATATATAAAAATAAAAAATTCTTTGTGTTGACAATTTGGATTTTAGAAACTTTAATACCCAGCCCAACTGTGATGCTCATTATTTTGAGTGAAAGTGAAAAGAACTTTCTGACTTTTTTAATATTAAATTTAATCATTGTATTAAAAATTTCAGCTGCGCTTATAAAAGGAAGTAAGCAGTCCTAGTTCGGAACAGTTTTTATCCAGCTGTAGTTAGAATTTAGCTACATATTTCTCTGCCCAATCCACGAAAGGGTAGATTCTGATTATAACTTATCACAGCTTAGAACTGGTCAATCTATCTTTTTTCTATTTTACAGACTCCAGGTTTAAAAAAAGTATACACTTGGGTATAAACGAGGCCTCGGCACCTAGTGAGACAATTGTCCGAAAATGTGAGTATGAAGGTTACTACGATTATTATGCTCTTTGCTTGTCCTTTCGAACAATTAAATTATTGCTTCGCTTGTGAGAGCGCCATGATCACACAGAACAATCAACGGGTGTCGTTGGATATGCAGTCACTAACTTGCATGCAATGACTCAACAACATGCGTCGCTACTTTCTAGTAAACAAAGGAGCAAAAAGAGATAACATAATTTGATTGTTGCGATGACCGTTCTATCACGAATACAAAAAAAAAAAAAAAAAAAGAAAAAAACTAATGGCGGCGATATACCAACAGGTCATCATAACCTCTAACGAGATTTTTAACCGAGCTTCTCTTTCCAACTTGTGGTGTGTTGCTTTTGAGTTTTTCCTACATGTTGGCGGGACCTACAGTTTTTTGCCGACTCCGAACGGCACTTGCAAAGCAAATGAATTTTTTGCTGAGAAGCTTCTCATGGCAGAAATACACCCGGAGAGTTTGCCAAACTACTGCCGAGGGGCGACCCCGTTTAGAAAAATTCTTTTTCTAAATAATTTTGGATTGCCGGGCACGAATACAAGCTTACTTCAAATTCTATCGGACCCTGGTATAAAGTATGCTTGTTCCTATACTTTTATATTCACATGTGTTAAAAAAAAAAAATATATATTTCAAGAATAACTTTCACTCACCTCTCTATTGTGTGACCAGATGACTGTGGGCGGTGGCTCGGGTGCAAATTTAACAATACATGTCAAATTGATTGTTGAACCTTTGTTTATGTGTAGCTCAGGACCACCAATTATGTCTGTGATGGGTTCTGTAAAGAAAATTTAGAAGAAAATATTTTTTTAGATTATTAAAAAATATACAAAGTGGAACAAAAAAGTGTATTAATGATAAACAAAATTATGAAGTGGGGTTTTTGTTAGAATGACGGACACACAAATGGCATGACAGCCATAGCGGCATATCAGTTGCATAAAAAGTACTCTAGAGGCATGATGATTGTGGCCTAGAATAACAAAAATCATGCTGGGCGACTCGGAAAGCTGCCAATGTCATTTTCCTTTTTATACCTTTCATGAAGATGAAATGGCATTATAACTTCGGTCCGATGTTTGTAAGTATGAGAAGAAGAAGAGATGGACCCATCAATAAATATACCCAAATGATCAGGATGGCGAGATGAGTTGATTTAGCCATGTCCGTCTGTTCGTACGTCTGTTTGAACGCAACCTAGTTCCTCAGTTTTTGAGATATTTGTCGGAACCAGTAAGATCGGATCGATAATACATATCTATAGCTCCCATACAATCGATTGTTCCGATAAACACATAACTCCTGTAATTTAACAGGTAGGATTGTGAGATTTCGTAACTATAGCTCTTTTAGAATGTAGAATGTCGATGTTAAAAATCAATGAGATTGGACTAATATAACACATCGCCCGCATATAATCGATAGTTCCGATAATTTCGGTATGAGCTAAAGTTACATTCACACAGGCTGTACTGGAGATCGAACAGTGAAAGTAAAAAAAAAAAAACAGAAGCATTGCTTTGCATACTTCGGACAATACTGCCCTGTCTGTTGGCGTATGAAACAAATCGCTAGCTCCTAAAGCCCACGTGCCCAAATGAACCGTGCGTACATGCATAAGATAATTCATATATCAAAGAAAAAGGGAGTAAATAAGATTTGTTTTATATTTGGAATGAACTGAGTCCCAGTGCACTAAGCTAGTAAAATATACATTCATAAGCACATATGAGCTACACATAAAAAATTGCTGTGTCATTTCATTGATTTTCCTTCATATACTCAGTCGGGTCTAGCAGAACAAAAAGAAAGGTCTCAGTGCAATTGTAATAACTCTGAAGCAAGATTGTGAATGGTGAAAATGAATGCCATGAGAAATTCTATAACTCTATGTTGCTGTACCTAATAAATGAGAGATCTTATAAACTTGCTTCTAATGACAGATTCAAGAAAATATTAAAAATAGAAAATTATTCTTCTGTATACACTTGTCAGTGTTTGGAAAGAAATGTGGAAAAGAAGGCACGACTGGGTATATTATGTTCTGAACATGAATTCCTTTACTTCTTATTTTGAATTTTTCATTACTTACCCTCCAACGCATGAATGATTTTTATTTTTACTACGCATAACGTTATCTATACATATTTTTGATTGCTTTATATAAATCTATTCTCCAACGGCAATAATAAGTAGATAATTACAATCTTTCGTTATGTGGTCACTGGGCTCGTGTTAAGATATCAACGAAAAGATGAATCAACATTTTTAATTTGGTAAATAAATTGATTGATTCACTGTTCAGGCCACTTTTATTTTTTTTTATGCAACGCACTACATATTTAAAATCAGTAAAAAGTTCAGATATACCTATGTAAGCTTATAGTACATTTACACCTCACCTAATTTGGCAAATTTGGCGCCTTTTCCCCATACAAATCTCATTTTCCAAATTTGGAATTTTATCACATTTGACCTCATTTGGCCAACAATGCAATCCACATATCGTCAAAATAGCAATAGGATTGCCCAGCAAGAACCTTGATGGGTAATTGATGTGTTTTAAATTTTTGTAAATAACATTTTAAACTACTTTTATTTTTTATTATTTTAAACTACTATTATTATTACTCTGCAGGTGTTTAAAACATCACGGTCTGGCATTTTCCAAAATTGGTGCAGTGTAAATGTAAGATTAGAATGTACACACCTCTTATAATTCTTCTACTTCCACCTGGTAACAAATTCTGTATTACAAACAATCGAAACCTAACTTAAACCGCACATTTTTCACCTAGAAAAACTAAAGTAAGCATGCCATTTATTATCATGTACAGCAGCAGCCATGATGTCTCATTAATCAAAAATAATCTCATATGAAACCCCTCAAATTAACACCCAAAATACTTTTTGTTGGTTTAATAGTAAAAACATGTACCACATTTTCATGTGAGTGTGTGTGTATGTGTTTATTGTTGCAGGTGTAGGTATCTAATTGGCACACATTAATTTAACTTAAACTTGCTTTCATTAGTTCGTAACTATCTTTTGCTAGCTCAGTCAAGTTGCAGCCACTAAACATTTTTCATTAGGCACTAGGACTCTAATGGTGCTGTTGTGGAGGACTCTAGCGCCACTGACAGCTTGACCTAATAAAATTTTTAATTATGTGTATTTATCGTTGATGTTTTTACATTATGCGGAGTGACTTTTTATTGCAATTTTCGGTAATAGCAAACATCCGTATATTCATTTCACTTAGGTGAGCTTAAGTGAATTGCCTTTCTACTATATAGCGGGAACTTAATTTAATGTGAATTGATGGATCTGCGTTGTAGCTTATACAAAATGATGATAAGAAATAAAGCGTAAAAACAATTTAGAGTACAAAAAGGGTCTAAGGCAAAAAGTTGGTTCCAAAATATTCATAAAGATTCTGGGAAATCAGCTATCCGAATCGAAACTATGCTATTTGTTTTTTAATACTTTACTTTTATGTTGTTTTATTTATTTTTATTTTTTTTTGAATTGGTTTTACTTTATTTCATTTTTTTGAATTTCATTAAATTTTTTTATTTTATTTTATTTTATTTTATTTTATTTTATTTTATTTTATTTTATTTTATTTTATTTTATTTTATTTTATTTTATTTTATTTTATTTTATTTTATTTTTTTTTATTTTATTTTATTTTATTTTATTTTATTTTATTTTATTTTATTTTATTTTATATTATTTTATTTTATTTTATTTTATTTTATTTTATTTTATTTTATTTTATTTTATTTTATTTTATTTTATTTTATTTTATTTTATTTTATTTTATTTTATTTTATTTTATTTTATTTTATTTTATTTTATTTTATTTTATTTTATTTTATTTTATTTTATTTTATTTTATTATTTTTTTTTTATTTTAGTTTAGTTTAGTTTAGTTTAGTTTATTTTATTATTATTATTTTACGCCCCTGGAAATATTGCACCTATACCTCAGTTTTTTCTTTTTTTTAATTTATATTATTATATTATATTTCATTCAAATCGGTCAAACGGTTCGCTCATGGGAGTTTCCTAAAGTTTTTCATGTCACGTATTTATATATACATATATATATTTATATACACGTTGTTCGAAGTCCAATGCACTTTGAGTATAATAAAATTCTATTTCGAAAAATATGCAAATTCAGCCAACAACTTCAGTTACTAAGGATAACTCTTTTATACAACGTCTTACTGTACTAGGATGGAGATAAATTAGATTGAATGCAAGAAATACAGTCAATACCCACAAGTGCAAGCAATTCTGTTTATCAGAACTTTTATTACTTCAACATCATCTATATTATATCCCAGCTAACATTGAGGATAGAGAACGATTAGAAGACGATTAGATTTGTAATGACCTTCTCTAGGTTAGAAGATTAGAGAAAGATTTGAGAAACTGTCGGAAACTATGGCATTCTCTACAAAAAGGGGACTTAGATCTCGATATCGAGAAAAAGTTTAGATTTCTAACGAACTCTAATGTATTTCTCGAATGTGATTCACATATATGCTCGAATTTACGTTAGTTCTCTAATCGTTCTCGAGTCGACTTCTAATGCAGTTTTCTAACATTTTTCGATAACTAGTGTAATGTACAAAACAAAAATTTCTCTAACGTTAGATTCTGTGTTTGCTGGGATACTACACACTACTGAATGTTTTATTTATATTTATTGCTGAATAGTAGGTGATCACATATGCAAATAAATTTGGCAATTTCAACATCTGATTTGATTACGTGGGCGTGCACGCATGTGGTCATGGATGGGATTGCCCGAATTTAATAATAAATTTCAATAAAAGGCTAATAATATCTATCAAGATATATGACTACTAAAAGATAATAAAGATAAATAAAATTTTTGCATATGAAATAACTTAAAAGAGAATTTAGTAAAAAGGTCGGAGAAGGTACAAAGCCGAAACAATGTATAATACAGAATTATTTAATTTACTATGCATAGACATATGAGCCGCTTAAAGCACAAGTGCTATAAGTCCACATTTTCTCGAGCTGAGATATTCAAGGTCTTATGTTGTCAACAAATAGGGGGTATACTCGATTTGACAAGTTACGAAAATCACCTAAATTGACATAATTCGGTAAGGGAAATGGCTAAAATAATAAAGTTTAGTAGGAAGATGCTATTGTGATTTTTTGTTAAATTTTTAAAAGTAGGCGTGGCACCGAGTTTACCTGATGTAATTGGACGAAATCGCTTCCCATGCACGCCCACTTCCGAAATGGAATATTTCGAAAATCATATGAAAACTACCGCTGGGTATTTAATGTTCGCTTAACCCGAACTTAGACTTCCTTACTTGTTCTAATTTTAAAATTTTCAATTTTAAACTGTCAATATATCAGGCGATTCTCTGTCAAAATCTTCCACATATATATATTTTATTTACGACCTTCTTTTCAATATATATGTATGTGTAAATCCAATTAAGAGCAAGCTATATATCACTTAATCACACGTAATTTATAAACATCCGCACTACAGCAACCACTTGTTTCAACCTTACCATCACTGTCCAATAAACAAAGGTTGTTTGCGAACAGTTTCTGCTGCGTGAACACTGTAGTCATTTGTCCTTATCAGTTAATATCGACATATTGTCTATTATAGTGTCAATCAGTTAAAGTATCGTAATGTCAAAGGGTTTGTTTTTATATCTTTTTATTATCTTGCTAAAATGCTATGTATGTGCATGTTTTACACGACATTCATAGCCATAGTTCAGTTTATAGTTTCTTTATAGATTTGAACGGAGCATGTGTGCGAATTTATACGCTCCGTTTAGTGCATTGCAATATGTATACTGTTTTATATGAACCTATTGATATGGGCAATTCCAGTAAACTAACAAAGCTAGAGTTATTTAAACGTACGTCTTAGTTTTTTTGAGAGCTTCCTAGCCGCCACTATTTTATATTGTTTTTAAGTGGCATCACCTTTTACCTTTTATACCTTTTAATGTATGCAGACCGAGTTGGAATCTAAGGTTACTTGGAATCTCTCATTTATACGACATATGTAGATAACCACTCTTACAGTATTTCATATGTGTGTAATAGTTTTCCGTTTATTTATTGACATTTGTCGATGTTTGAACGTTTTACAAATTACAGCTACAACACAAAACACATATGTACATTAGACTGGGCCAAAAATAAAAAAAAATCATTTTATCAAGAATTATATTCATTTTCTTTTTAAGAAAGATGAAAAAACTATTTTAATTTTTTCATTGCTAGTTTAGATTTTACAGACTCAGGCCCATGCGCAGGGGGTGGTTTTTGGGGTTCAAACCACCCCCCCCCCCCCATGGGCTCTCAACGACTGAATTTTTTCATACAAACTGTCAAAAGTCACAACCTTCGGAGCATCCAAAAGTTCAAAACCCACCCTATAGCAAATTCCTGCGCACGGGCCTGTAATAGACTTAACCTCATATTTGGTATAAAAACGCCAACCATTGTTGTAAAACATCATTTACCCGAAGATATTTTTGAAGCAAATTGAATTCCCTACAAAAGTTGCATTGACCAAATATTTCTCTTACTAGCCCTTTTTTAGTATTCTAGCCTCAACAATTTTGGCTCAGTCTAATGTACATACTTTTTTTAACTTTTGTTAAATGTAATGCTCAAAAAGCGTATAGAACAAAATGCTCACTATCCTTTCGCTTCACATGTGATCGCATTCTTCTAATTGACAATCTTTCAACCGAGTTGAAACAGAAATTATTGTATTGTGTTGCATATTTTTCACGTTTGTCAGCTATTGAAAAAATCAAGTTTTATTGTTGTTTTGATGTTGAACTTTTGAGCTATAAACGATTAATTTATCATATCATTTATATGTCCATGTAGTTTTGATGATATATTTAATCGTTATTTATTGTCTAAAAGAATTCATTCATGTGGATTGAATATTTTGCTCTGAAAAATTAAACATTGTGAAATTTTTTTGAGCATAATTAATTTTGAATTGAATTTTATTCGATGAAATTATAATTGATTTTGCATCGATAATCAAAGGTGGCAATGTACAAAAAGATGACTTGAGCTGAGAAAAACATAAAAAATACAAAAAAAAAAGACATGTGGCTCTCGGGCACAGCCGCGGTAAAGCTATTGCATATCACTTTTTATCTACTTATGCAATTATAATATTTATGAAAGCATTACAGCCTTAACCTGTTAACAGTATAGCCTAAATATAGTCAACAATATATTTTGTGTAGTGTACAGCTCCAATTTTATGTAATCGTCCTGCTGCTAACATCAGTACAACGTCATACTGTTAGTAGTATAGCCTAAATGTAGGCAACGCTTACAGATCCAATTTTAATGTAATGTACAGCTCCAATTTTATGTAATCGTCCTGCTGCTAACATCAGTACAACGTCATACGCCTAAATGTAGGCAACGCTTATATTTATTTTTGTCAAGTTATGTTGCTAACACCGAACCTTTTAACATTGATAAAAGTCCTTTACTACGAACTATTTCAACATTAACATTTCTTCATTTCAGTCCCACCGCCAAGGCCTGCGATAAAATCTATGCAATAGCTTAAAAAAAAAAAAACAAAGTAATAATCGATCCCATTTGTGCTAAAAAAAAAAATATTCTATGCTCCTCACAAAAAAATTGGATCTGTTGGAATTTTTGTTATACAAAATTAACTAAATTTTACGGACTAGTATTTTTTTAAATATTATGCATAGAGAAAAGGTGGCTCTAGCTCGAGAACTATAGGCTTTAGAAACAAAACTATCTTCAGTGTCGATGGGGAACTTCGTGCCAAATAAACGGTAAAATAAAATTTTTCTATGCATACTAGAGTGGTTCACATATATGGACTTTTTGGAAATTCTAAAAAAAAAAAAAAATTATTGTTCCTTATGACAAAAAAAGAGACTGCTATTTTTTTTTTTAAGGTGGTTTAGAGGTCGCGCTACTCGTTTTTATAAAAAAATGAGATACTTGCAATTTTAATTTCATTTTAACATGTGCAGTAAAAATTTGGGTTTTTGTGTGTTGTTATTCTGTTTTCTTTGACGAATATTCGTGCAATTCAATAGCCTTCTTGGATGGCGGTGCATTTTTGAAAACTAATTCGACTGTGTGAAACTCGTCACTGATGGATTTATGACATCGATTTATATGAACTAGTATCGCTTGTGATCGAAAATTCGACCAATAAAAACTTTAGAGAAGCAATGAGATCTTAATGGATTTTAACGTAAGATTGATTGTTTACGGACAGCTTTTGTAGTATTATCCAACAAACTCACACCAAACGATGAAGCATTTTACTTGTTCACGCGATTTAATTAAGGCAGCCACTAATAATGCAATAAATAAAGAAAAACATAGAATAAGTCAAAAAAAAAAAGATGGGCAAGAAAGCAAAACCTCAAATGTCACATTTACAAAGTAAGTGAGAAGCGCAACAAATAATAATGGCAAGCCAACCAAACCAAACAAAAAACCAACCAAGCCACAATAACAAAAATTAAAAAATGTAAACAAATAAATCAAATGAGAGATTCGAACAGGATAAACGCTGGTTTTCATAGTCGAATACTTAAAGGATTCAATAGGGGAACAAAAGCAAAAAATCAACATACACCGATAGCTTTCATGACAATGGAAAAAAATTAATAACAACAATGAATTACCAATAAAATCAACAATGGTGTTGCTAAAAAAAATTCTATAAACATAAAAGGAATGCCACAAAAAAGAGCTTTAGCTGTTGCTATCCACTTTACATAAAGGCTGCTTTTTATTTATATCAATAAAGGAGTACTTATGTATGCGTTTATGCATGCGTGTGTGGGCAAGAAATTTCAATTCATTATATAGAAATTTTGTAAGGTAAATATGCCCATTTTTCACTTTTTTTCTCTTGTATTTTGTGCTTTCATCCGTTCCTTGTAGTTTTTGCTAGTAAGTAGGAAATTCTTTGTGAGAGTGAATTCGAAGAATTTTATCATGAAAACAGCGTATTTTTGCAGTAACGCTACTTCACAAAATTTAAAAAAAATATATATAAAAATTTAAATAAAATAAAAAAAATATAAAAAAAATATTAAATAAAATTAATAAAATTAAATAATACCTGTAATGATGTACTTTTTTCCTTGCAGATCCTACACTCGCAGACTATGAATTTGGTTGATCTTCACACCGACAGCCACATGGAATAATAATAATGAAATCAGTGAATATAACAATTGTGACAATAAATATTGAAAACGACAGATAACATAAAATGTTACTCATACGCCCCGTACCAAAAAAGATGTTCACTGTTTACTGCTTACAACATTTCGTTATGGACATTAGCTTGACAATATTTTTATTTGCTTATATCATTAAGATGACGTTCACTCTTCATCGTAAGCATATTTTGCTCTCTTCTGCAATGGTTTTTGCTTCTTTCACACGACACACATCGTTTTTACAAACAAACGTGTACGTCCAAGTCTGTTATGGTGGCTACACACTGATAATTTCCAATCGTTTTGCTGACCTTTTACATTTTATATGGTGTGTGAAATACAATATAATAAGCAGCCATTTGTTAGCTGTCATAAATGTGTGTTTATTTGTATACTTTAATATGTGTTTATTTAACTGTCAACACGCAACATTATCGAAGGAAATTGGCTTGAGAGCGTCAAATGCTGACACTGACATTGACTTACAATGTTACAAATATTTCTTGTAGACATTTAACAATGAAATGGTGCCAGCGGCAGATATGCAATCATTTTAACATTTCTAGAAAAAATAGTTGATGCTTCTAAATAGAGTTTGCTTCACAGGATGTTTCTTTTTAATTGAACATCATTCATTTAAATCCGTTTTCCTTACTAGGAATATTTGATTTTGACTAGATATTCAATTGAATTATTACTCAAAATTTCATATTACATCTTCTTAACAACTTACCATCAAACTAGATAGCATAAAATAACATAACGAACATAACATAATAAAACGTAACATAAAAATAACATAACATAAAAGCACATAACATAACGTAGCATATCATAACGTTTAAAGAAATAACATAAAATAAAAAATAAAAAAATCACAACATTATAAAACTTAAAATAAAAATAAAACAACATAACATAAAATAACTTAACATAACATATTATATCGTTAAAAGACATAACATAACATTGCAGAAAAACAACGCAACATTACCTAACATAATATAACATAAGATAGCGTAACGTAACATAACATAGCATTGCATAACATAACATATGATAACAAATAAAAGCACAATATGAAACGGTTTGCGAGTCAAAAAATGTTAGAAGCTTGAACGGTTTAATAGCGTTATGGTTTTATGGCTCAGTCAGACCTATCCTGAATATGTCCCTTTTCATCTTGGTAATGAAAAAAGTTCGAGATACTTTGTAAGAGGGCCATAGACTCTTAGCTACTCTACATAACTGCAAACGTGTTCAGGCTCGCGTGTAAGCTTCTCATTTTTTCAATTATTCCTTTACGAGGAAATAATTATACGCAGTTAAGTTTGGTATGGAGGACGGTCTCTCCTGAATCGTAAGTGCATCCTGGTATGCGACCTTGTAATCTTCTAACTTTAAATGAGTTAAACTTGTATATTTGTATATCCGAACTATCTTCGGAACCGCTTGACCGATTTGGATAAAATTTTGAATATAGATAGCATGATTGATTCTAAGACTATCCACTTTTGGGCTGACACCTGGGGCCGTTTACAGGGTTGCATTCTATCTCATTTTTTATTATTTTGTAGCAAGATAAAATACTATCTATTTTATATAAACGGTACCATCTCGGGAACAGCTTATCCGATTTGGATGAGATTTGGCAGGATTACCATTTTACCATATTGTATATTTTTGGGATCATATTTGGATTATTTTAGGATCATTTTGGGATCATTTAGGGGTCACTTTGGGATAATTTTGGGGTTATTTTTGAGATCATTTTTTGATCAATTTTAGATTAATTTGGGACAATTTTAGGATCATTTTGGAGTCATTTTGAGATAGTTCTCGGGTCATTTTTGGACCATTAGAGGGTCTTTTAGGATTATTTTAGAATTATTTTGAGAACGTTTTTGGATAATTTTAGGGTACATTTAAGAGTGTTTTTGGGGTCATTTGGAAATCATTTTTGCAACATTTTATGGTCTTTTTTCGCTCGTTTTGGGTTCAATTTCGGATCATTTTGGGAACATTTAAGTGTCTTTTTTTGGGGTCGTTTTGAGATAATTTTAGGATTATTTTGAGATTATTTTAGGGTCCTTTTGGGATCATTTTGAATAAGTAAAATTATCGCTAAATTGATAGCACCAAGCCAGCGCAGTCACCCTGGTACTGCTAAATAATAATAATAATTAAGTGGGATCGGTCAAATAACTGCTTGGTACATCCATCCTGAGTTCGGGCCTCCTCTCTACTGTAAGAATATTCGCAAATTAACCAACTAAACTCCGCTACTTTGTACTTTCAATTTTCGCAAATATTAACAAGGTAGCACAGGGGCTTGAAAACTTATGGGAACCTTTAAAAAAGTACAAACAATAGTATGCTACGCTAAAAAGACTTCACCTTGCACAACATCAGACTCACCAAAATAGCTATAAAGTTGTCACAATTATGCCGTTGTTTATTATGCACTACCAAATAAAAGGAGCATAACCATTTGCATGAAGCTCAGGTAAACTTTTGAGTTTGTAAGAGAATGTGCTGAAATCTTAAATTATGTGAATATTTTGCGCTATTTTATAAAATTGAAAGTTCATAGCCTTGGCAGCGTGCCATGCTCATGAAAAAAATTAAAAGTAAAATAGAGATCGAAAGTGAGAAAGGATGCTAAAGCATAACGTATGTGCGCACCCACATACACACACACACACAAAGACACACACACAACAAAATGGGCCATATAATGTCTAACTATCTACCGTGAACATCTCACTCTCTTTCGGAAGTGATTTATTTAGCAACTTTGTAGAATCGTTACACTTTTTTGAAACGTTCATGAAAGTATTGGGGTTCGTGCGTCAGTGTTTGTAATAGCAACATTTAAAAAGCAAAAATACACAAAAAAAATTAACTTATGTTCAACTATAAACTGCAAATGGCGCCCTAGGGAATCATCAAAGTAACCAAATAGCACGCAAACACAAAAAAGAAAAGAAAAACAAATTTGTATGCACAGATATGAATCAGTAGACTCACCAAAGCACCGAGTATTCCATGAAAAAGACTATCTACACAAAAAAATATATAACTTTGTAACAAAATTCAGGTGAAGAGATGAAACATCAGGATGAGTTATACACAAATATACATACTAAATAGCAGCTGTGTATGAAAGTAGATACAACGTTATAAAGTTACGGCAGCACTTGTTACTGTTATTATTGCCCTGGTTCCGACTAACCAACGGACCAACCATTCTGAACAAAATAAAAACTGACAAATATATATCAGCCTTTGCGGAATGGCTTTATGTTCGCAAAAAAAAAAAAAATAAAAATGAAAAAAAAAAGTTACAAAAAAATCGTGAGCCATCAAGCGGTCAACAGCTGTACAAACTGCGCCTGAGCAATATGGCCAATAAACTGTTTGGCTAACTACCGCTCGTCAAGCACTCAATGGCGTTGCGTGTCTGGGCGCTAGTGGCTGAGGTTAGTTAAGCTGGTGAAAATTCGGCGAAGCATAATGCCAACAAAATTTCATATATATTGGCTGGAATCAGTAAGTTTCCGCAGTCACTGTTTTACATTTAGTTAGCTGGAGCTTAGAACGTTTGTCACTGAGAAATTGAGAAATGATAAAAATATTAGTAATAAGATCTAAAGGACAAGTCTTAAATCTTTAGTTTACTGAGATATACTCGTACTTAGCACCATTATTAGACTGCACAAAAATGTGATTACTCCTTCTTTTTATACCCAGCGTACTATTTAGTACTAGTACAAGGTTATTATAATTTTGTCCACATAACGGTACTACGTAACGGTCCAAAATAATCGAGATAGATATGGAGTTCCATATATGAAAATTCTTAGGTTGAAGAAAATAGTCCATTAAGGCATGTCCGTCCGTCTTTCCGTCCGTCCGTCTGTCCGTGTACACGATAACTTGAGTAAAAATTAAGATATTTGCATGGAATTTTGTATGGAGGTTTATTTCTAGCCAAGGTAGGCTGCTATTGAAAATGGGCGAAATCGGATGATAACCACGCCCCCTTTTTCGATATCGAAAATTTCGAAAATCGCATAAATTGACACATGTCGGTATCTGAAATGGCTAAGTGATATAATTTTATAGGTGAATCCCCCTGGTCATTATATAATGATTTTTTGATAAATTTTTTTAAGTGGGCGTGGCACCGCCCTCTTTGAAGGGAGGCATTTTTGAAAATTTGACTGGTCGTAACTTCTACACTGATTCGATAGAACGATTGAATTTGGCACAAAGCATACTAGTGTTGTTTAGAGTATACCTGAAAGTATACCGCCCTCCAACCACGCCCATTTTTGATATCGAAAACTTCGAAAATCACCTAAATTGGCATAATTCGGTAACGGAAATGGCTAAAATGATGTAGTTTGGTAGGGTGAATCTCCTAGTCATTCTATTATCATTTTTTGATAATTTTTTAAAAGTAGGCGTGGCACCGCCCACTTTTCAGGAAGGCATGTTTGAAAATTTCACGGGTCATAACTTTTAAACTGGTTATGGTAGAACGATAACAAGATATACTAGCATAATAGGGACGAAATCGCTTTCCAACCACGCCCACTTCCGAAATGGAAAATTTCGAAAATCATATGAAAACTGCCGCTGGGTATTTAATTTTCGGTTTATCCGCACTTAGACTTCCTTACTTGTTATGTTAACATTCGAGCTGCATACATTCATAATGTACCTGTGAAAGGACTTCCATTAAGGTATTTTCTGATGACTGATTTATATGCCACTAGCATCTCAAAATGCTTATCTAATTTCAATTAAGCTAAAGTACGTTAAAATGTGGAAATTGAACATACATATACGTAAGTGATAAAATCTTATACATTTGCCGTAGTATTTCTATTGAAAATCAAACTCATTTAAACAAAGCGCCTTAGAGAAGCTCGTTTGTGGTGTATTATTCTTAAAGTGGTCTTTCTCAGAAAACCTTGATATTCTTCATCCGCTTTATACACACTTAAACTGTTAGTTTTTTTTTCACTTAACTGTGCCTGGCATACTAATGGGCAGTGAGAAATAAATTTGCAAAATTCCATTTATCACGTACTCAGCCATGATTGTGTGCCCAAAGTGAACAGTAAGTGTGAGGCGTGAATAAATACTGGACGTGCAAAAGTTGGAAAATTGCATGTAAGTAACTACTTAAAATAAAAGATGAAGTTCCGCATACAATAAATTATTAAAACTTAACATATAAAGGAGAAAAATTAGCAATATATCAATTGCTGATAACTTTTTGGGAGTGGAATTCTTCATTGAATACCCCGCTCTTATAAAGTCATTTGCCTTAGTATCACCAGATAGTACACAAGTTGCATCTAATTAGTAGCATAGGCTTTAAAAAATCTATTCCCTCAACCACTTACCAACTATATTCAAGTAGACGGAATGTCCGATCGGTGGTGTTGTTGATATCTGACACTCATAAATTCCCGAATCTTTGCGTTGTGCGTAGCGTATACGCAACGTCCAATCCTCGGCATGAGGTGAATGCATCGCTTCAAAACGTTGATCTGATGTATAAGTATAACGACCAACAGTCAGCAGGTGAATGTCACGATGGCGCACCCAAGAGACCTGGAAAAAATGAGTAATAAAAGAAAAAGTGAAAACGAATTTATTACTGAGGGAATTTAGTTTTTGTTTGCCGGAATAAATGGAAATCCCAGCTGCTAAGAGGATAGCAGGAAAATGGATTGGCAAAGAGAATATATTAAAACTATTTGCAAAGGAATTAACTTTTGTCAACCCATATACTGTTACAGGTATGTTTTTTTTTTTTTTTTTTTTTGTTGGTATCAAAGTTAAACTACATTCCAGTATATTTGTATGTTGAGCTGTGTGTGTGTGCTTGCTGAATGCTAATGTCAGTATGGCCCCGAATAGTACAAGTGTTTTCTACAGAATTTTAATAATACTTTTACCGGGCTGAGAACCAGGAACATTTTTCTTTTTTTCTTCTTGAGCAATAAATCACTCTAATTTAGATATAAAAATTTATCAAGTAAGATTCTCCTCAAAATTCGATAACAAAGTATAAAGTTGTTAAAGCGATTGATTGGCGAAACTTAAATTGAGTAACATGAACATTGGATATACATATAATCAGTGGCGGATCCAGGATTTTGGGAAGGGGGGTTCACATTTTTTTTTAATTTTGAGAACAGTTTTCATTCACAATTTTTACTACTTTTTTTGTGTGTAATTTTTAATATCTTTTTTGTGTAATATTACACAATAAATATAGCAAAAATTACACAAAAAATATAGTTATATTTATTATGTAATTTTTAATATATTTTTTCGTAATTTTTACTTTTTTTTTTTTTTTTTTTTGCTATGTTTACTTTATTTTTTTACGTAATATTTACAATATTTACCATACTTTTTGTGTAATTTTTGCTATATTTTTTACGCAGTTTAAACTATTTTTTTGTGTAAATTTTAATTTTTTTTGTGTAACTTTTAATATATTTTTTGGGTAATTTTTACTTAATTTTTTGCTAAACTTTTACTATATTGTGTAATTTTCACTATAGTTTTCGCTTAGTTTTAACTAACTTTTTTGTGTAGTTTTTACTATATTTTTTTGTTTAATTTTTTTTTTTTTTTCTTTGCAATTTTTACTAAATTTTCGGGTAATTTTTTCTGGCTTTTTTGTTTGCGTAATTTTTACCATATTTTTTCTGTATTTTTTACTAAAGTAGTTCTTACTACATTTTTTGTGTAAGTGAAAAGTATCACTTTTCGGATCTTTAGAATGGGGGGGGTTTAAACCTGAAAAGCATCTCGTGAATCAGGCCCCACCTATAATTATTTTTAACACAAATTTGTAGATTTTAGTTTAAATGGAAAATTTATGGAACCAGGTGCTGCGACTATCCATATAAATTGAAGCAATTCAATTCATGTCACGTTTTTCATCTTAAAGTATAATGATATCAGTGAAGAGGGTGTAGTACAATATCAAAAAAAACTGCGCTCATTGAGTGGGTGACTAACGTGTTCACCATTCCAACTCTACACATATGCATGTAGCTTTTGAGCAGGCAGCATCAAACATGTACAGGTACACTGTTACTAGTTTGGCAAATTGCCAACATTTGGTATCCTTTACATTTTTAGTATCCAAAATCACAATTGTTGCCATTTATTTGGCGTGAGTCTGTATTGGCCTTTTCAACGCTCTTTAACCCCAGCCAATTGTTTCTATTTTCACAATGATTATATTCAGTTGACTGGTTGACTGTTTCTGGCGCTGTCACTTTTTATTACACATTCCCTTGTCATATTTTGAACATACGTATCTCTAGCTGACTCTTTTTCACATATTCTCTTTATTTCGAATGTTATTTCTACAACCTAATCACTATTGATGATCATAATTACTTATGCTTAATTGTGCAATTACAGGCAATAATTGTTGTAATCGGCGTGCGCATATTGGCCAATTGTAGACCGAAAAGACTAAACAAAACCAAAAGTTGGCAAACATTGTGCAATCTAAAATATTTTGTGTTTTTCTTGCAAGTGATACAATGTTTTGGCAATTACAATAATTGTAATTTGCTCATGCTTTGGCGCAGATGGCGAACAAAAGTGCACTTATGCTTGGGTACAATTTTACATTGGTATACTTCAATACATACATATATGTAAAAGAACATTAGAATATCAAATTTAGTCGTCTCATATGACCGAAGGGATAAGTGAGATTAACCTTAACTATAAAAAAATACAAAAAAAAAAATAAAAAATAAAAAATTATCAAATAATATAAAAGAAAGTAAAAAAAGAATAAAAAAATTTAACGAAATAAAATAAAAGAAATTTATAACAGGAAAATAAAATAAAGCAAAATAAAATAAAATAAAAAAAATAAAAAAATGAAAAAAAGTAAAATAAAATAAATAAAATTAAAAAATTAAATATAATAAAATAAAATAAGACAAAATAAAATAAAATAAAATAAAAACAAATAAAATAAAATAAAATAAAATAAAATAAAATAAAATAAAATAAAATAAAATAAAATAAAATAAAATAAAATAAAATAAAATAAAATAAAATAAAATAAAATAAAATAAAATAAAATAAAATAAAATAAAATAAAATAAAATAAAATAAAATAAAATAAAATAAAATAAAATAAAATAAAATAAAATAAAATAAAATAAAATAAAATAAAATAAAATAAAATAAAATAAAATAAAATAAAATAAAATAAAATAAAATAAAATAAAATAAAATAAAATAAAATAAAATAAAATAAAATAAAATAAAATAAAATAAAATAAAATAAAATAAAATAAAATAAAATAAAATAAAATAAAATAAAATAAAATAAAATAAAATAAAATAAAATAAAATAAAATAAAATAAAATAAAATAAAATAAAATAAAATAAAATAAAATAAAATAAAATAAAATAAAATAAAATAAAATAAAATAAAATAAAATAAAATAAAATAAAATAAAATAAAATAAAATAAAATAAAATAAAATAAAATAAAATAAAATAAAATAAAATAAAATAAAATAAAATAAAATAAAATAAAATAAAATAAAATAAAATAAAATAAAATAAAATAAAATAAAATAAAATAAAATAAAATAAAATAAAATAAAATAAAATAAAATAAAATAAAATAAAATAAAATAAAATAAAATAAAATAAAATAAAATAAAATAAAATAAAATAAAATAAAATAAAATAAAATAAAATAAAATAAAATAAAATAAAATAAAATAAAATAAAATAAAATAAAATAAAATAAAATAAAATAAAATAAAATAAAATAAAATAAAATAAAATAAAATAAAATAAAATAAAATAAAATAAAATAAAATAAAATAAAATAAAATAAAATAAAATAAAATAAAATAAAATAAAATAAAATAAAATAAAATAAAATAAAATAAAATAAAATAAAGTAAAATAAAATAAGATAAAATAAATTAAAAAAAAAAATAAAAAAAAATAAAAAAAATAAAAAAAATAATAAAATAAAAAAAAATAAAATAAAGTAGCAAAAGAAAAACTAATATTATAAGAATATGCGATCACAATAGCTCTTCAGGCCACGCTACTTCAATTTATTCTTTAAAAGTATGGATCTATGTACGTATAAACACACATTCCGAAATCCAAACTACAAAAATGTATAATTGCAAAACATTAATATAAAAAGCATTTGTATTTTGACTTTCTCTCCCAGCTTATTAATTTTTAAAAATTTGTTTATTACAATGTTTTTTCGCGCAATTAAAAAACAAAACAAAACAATCAGAATTCGTTTACTCTTCCATATGACAGCCATTTATGTTGTAAACCACAATTATCTACAAATCACAAATTGGCGGCAAACATGCGCCAAATTGTTCATCAATAATGCAAATGCTCAATAATTACGGTAATTAAAAGCAATTGAGCTTTCATAAACACAAAACGTTGTCCTTTTTAAATAGCTGAACAAACTTACATATGGACAGCGCTGCAGTAACAAGTCTGTGTTATTAGCTAAAAATTCAGGTCGAATATTCCTACATACATATACATACAGTGTGTTTCTATGGATTAAATTATTTGATAGCTGGCTGGCCTTTTCAGCCTAAACACCTTGCAAATGAGCTATTAATGAAACGACTATTGTTATGTAATTAAATAAATATGTGAGTTAATGACACCTGTTAAAAAGAAATCAGTAGTTATTTTTTTAAGTTCAATTAAAAAGTCACATTGAAAAATAAATCTATTTGTATTTCTTGAGAGTAATCTTTGTAAGCTAGTGAACTTTTATTTAAAATAACTTCTCTTTTTTATTTTATTTTGATTTACTTTAATTCACCTAATTTTTGTTAGCATTTTATTTTGATTTTTTGTAATTTATTTTATTTGATTTAATTTTTTCATTTCTTTTATTAATATTTATATCATTTACTTTTTCTTACTTAATTTGTTTTACTTTATTATATTTTTTTTTTATTTATTTTTTTTTTCTTTTAATTTATTTATTTTTTTTTGTTTTATTTTATTTTATTTGTTACGTATAAGCACACATATCAAAATCCTACCTTATTTTTTTTATTTTTTTTTTTTATTTAATTAAATTTTTTATCTTATTTTCCTTTTTTTATTATATTCCATTTTTTATTTTATTACTTTCTTTTTGTTGTTATATTATTTTTTCATTTTAAGTGTTATATTTACTTCAATTAATCTTCTTTATAATCCTTGATTGGACTAAAAATGTGGTTTATATTTTCAATTTAGATTTATCTCGTTCAATTAGAGATAGAGAATTATCAAATAAGAAAGTTATGTTTGACTTTGTGAAAACATCTTTATTTACTTCTGCAAACTTTAAATTAATTTTTCTCGCATATTTAATAAAGCTATTTCTATTTGTAGTATACCCATTTATTAGATAAAATCTAATTACTCTTGTCATTCGTTTCCCAAAGTTATTTTTAGGCTCTCTAACTTGCCATTGTTCGAGCTTATTTCATTTGGTTGCTTTTATTTTGTTAATAATTTCAGATTTTCATTTCATTTCATTTGTATGATGAACATTAAGTGCGCCATTAGCTTCATTGATGTTCGCTCTCTTCTACCAACTGCTGACCAAGATTTCTTGAAAGTGATTCAATGACGTATCTGCTCACCCACAAACTTAAGTCCAAAAGTCGTGTGCAAATATTGACTATCTCAACAACGATATTGCTCACAGCTGTGCTTTTACTTTTTGATTAATATCTACTCCCACTCAAAAACATTTTTTTATTACTTCCTCTTTTGCTTTACAAAACTTTGCTGCAATAAGGAAGGAATTTCGTTTTATTGGCTTTTTTTCTATTAATTTATGATATTTTTTTTCGTATTATTTGAGTTTGCTTATTTACTTTTGCTGTTTGCTTTTATTGCTTATGACTTATTATTAATATTATAACTTGCTTAGGTTTTTATTGTCGTGTGAAGTGTGAAAGTGTAAATGGTCAACCGCAAGGCATTTTCAGCAGCGGATACTGATTGATCTACCCACAAACGACTTTTGACTTCATTTTCCCCTGACGTGCACAGTTATTCACACCTTCATACATGGACACTTCTCTAACGTTAATTTTGATGATTGGCCATGCTTTCGTTTGCCTTAATTCTTACGACGTTTTAGATCAGGCAAACTTATTTTAGCGACCTCATTCGTTTATCGCCGACTTGTCAGTTGAAAATGAGACAAGTAAGGTAGTATAAGTTCGGGTAAACCGAACATTAAATTCCCAGCGGTAGTTTACATATGATTTTCGAAATATTCCAGCTCGGAAGTGGGCGTGGTTGGGAAGCGATTTCGTCTATTAAATCAGGTATACTCCCTATTATGCTAGTATACCTTGTAACAATTTCATCGTTCTACCGTAATCAGTTTAAAAGTTTTGACCCGTGAAATTTTCAAATATGCCTCCCTGAAAAGTGGGCAGTGCCACGCCTACTTTTAAATATTTATAAAAAAATCATAAAAATCATTTTACCAAACTATATCATTTTAGCCATTTCCGTTATCGAGTTATGTCAATTTAGGCGATTTTCGAAGTTTTCGATATGGAAAATGGGCGCGATTGGAGGGCAATTTTATCCAATATCATCAAGTATACTCCCAACGATACAAATATGCTTTGTACCAAGTTCCGTCGTTCTATCGTAATCAGTTTACAAGTTACGACCAGTAAACTTTTCAAAAATTCCTCCCTTAAAAGTGGGCGGTGCCCCGCCCAGTTTGAAAAATTTATAGAAAAAAAACGAAAACTGGACTTATACCACTTGTGCTTTAAACGGCTCATATATATCTCGATTATTTTGTGCCGTTACGTAGTACCGTTATGTGGACTAGTACTAGTACGCTGGGTATAAAAACATGAAAAGCACCATAGCAGAGAAAAACCTTGTACAAATCTGAAACATTATAAAAGGTAGTAAATATGAAAGCCACAATGATAATTTTTTTTCGTGATTCTCTCGAGGCACCATAGCAAATGAAAGAAAAGTTATAAAACGGAAATAAAAAGTCTCCCGCGGCTAATACAAGAATAATTTGCACCACCTTTCCTGGTCACAACGACACAGCACACATTTGTCCATACTTATGTATGTTTGTGTAGAGCTTTCACAGTTACGTGTAAAGTTTTCTTGAACTTTTTGTTTACATTGGTATTATTTTCCTTCATGCATAATAGGTTTTAATAAAAAATTGAATACCAGATCTCTGAATTCCTACGAACTTTTATAGAATAGGTCATGCTGACACTCAACTTGAATTTTTTGTAAGTAAGTATAAGCAATAAATTATTTGGTGTTTTTTTATTTGAAATAATGTAAGTTTAAAAAAATTTACATAAACTAGAGTTCTAGAGTTTTTTGTTGCACAGTAAGACTGGGCCTTTTCAGATTTGAGCTTCGAACTAGAGTTGGGCGCATGCATGAATTTCGAAAGTAGGCACCAAAACGAACTGGAAAAAGTCACTAAACCACGACACGACACGGCACGGACAAAAAAAACTTTTTAAGAGATTCCGTAAAAGATTTTGCGCACTGGCCATTTTTATGCCCAGCGTACTATTGCTAAGGGTATTATAATTTTCTCCACAAAAAGGTACTACGTAACGCCACAAAATAATCGAGATAGATATAGAGTTCCATATATTAAAGTTCTTAGGTTGGCAAAAAAAGTTCTTTAAAGCATGTCCGTCCGTCTTTCCATCCGTCCGTCTGTCCGTGTACACGGTAACTTAAGTAAAAATTGAGATATTTGCATGAATTTTTGTATGTATGTTACTTTCTGGCCATGGTGGGTTGCTATTGAAAATGGGCGAAATCGGATGATAACCATGCCCCCTTTTTCGATATCGAAAATTTCGAAAATCACAAAAATTTACATATTTCGGTTGCTGAAATGGCTAAAATGATATAATTTTTTAGGTGAATCCCCCTGGTCATTCTCTTATGATTTTTTTTATAGTGGGCGTGGCACCGCATTTTGAAAATTTGACTGGTCGTAACTTTTAAACTGATTACAATAGAACTACGGAATTTGGCACAAAGCATACTAGTATGAAATTGGATAAAATTGCTCTCCAACCATGCCCACTTTCGATATCGAACACTTCGAAAATCACCAATTGACATATGTAATTCGGTAACAGAAATGGCTAAAATGATATGGTTTCGTAGGTTTTATGATTTTTTATAAATTTTTAAAAGTAGGCCCACTTCACGGGACATAACTTTTAAACTGATTTCGGTAGAACGATGAAATTTGGTAGAAGGTATACTAGCATAATAAATACCTGATATAATTTGACGAAATCGCTTCCCAACCACGCCCACTTCCGTGATTGAAAACTTCGAAAATCATATGATCATATCATACCTTACTTGTTTTATTTTATTTTATTTTATTTTATTTTTTTTTCATTTTATTTTATCTTATTTTATTTTATTTTATTTTTTTTTTCATTTTATTTTATCTTATTTTATTTTATTTTATTTTATTTTATTTTATTTTATTTTATTTTATTTTATTTTATTTTATTTTTATTTTATTTTATTTTATTTTATTTTATTTTATTTTATTTTATTTTATTTTATTTTATTTTATTTTATTTTATTTTATTTTATTTTATTTTATTTTATTTTATTTTATTTTATTTTATTTTATTTTATTTTATTTTATTTTATTTTATTTTATTTTATTTTATTTTATTTTATTTTATTTTATTTTATTTTATTTTATTTTATTTTATTTTATTTTATTTTATTTTATTTTATTTTATTTTATTTTATTTTATTTTATTTTATTTTATTTTATTTTATTTTATTTTATTTTATTTTATTTTATTTTATTTTATTTTATTTTATTTTATTTTATTTTATTTTATTTTATTTTATTTTATTTTATTTTATTTTATTTTATTTTATTTTATTTTATTTTATTTTATTTTATTTTATTTTATTTTATTTTATTTTATTTTATTTTATTTTATTTTATTTTATTTTATTTTATTTTATTTTATTTTATTTTATTTTATTTTATTTTATTTTATTTTATTTTATTTTATTTTATTTTATTTTATTTTATTTTATTTTATTTTATTTTATTTTATTTTATTTTATTTTATTTTATTTTATTTTATTTTATTTTATTTTATTTTATTTTATTTTATTTTATTTTATTTTATTTTATTTTATTTTATTTTATTTTATTTTATTTTATTTTATTTTATTTTATTTTATTTTATTTTATTTTATTTTATTTTATTTTATTTTATTTTATTTTATTTTATTTTATTTTATTTTATTTTATTTTATTTTATTTTATTTTATTTTATTTTATTTTATTTTATTGCTTTTTCCCTACCTTAACTACTACAGGCAATCAGCTGGAAAATGTATGCAAATAATCACACGCCTTAAATACTTACTGACACCAAAGCGAGTTCACCCACTGAATGATCTAGTTACAAATTGCCAATTCCCGTCATAAAAAACATATAGGTACTTTTTAACACACCTCTCATGATACCAATACCTTCGATACAACTTCAAACGCCCCTTCTATCTTATAGCTAACAAGCACTTCTTCGCATTTATTTAACCTTAATTTCAATAAACGTATTGAAATATATAAATGCCTATTTAGTGTATAATATGTACTTTTTTCTCATAAGAAAAAATTCGATATGTGTGTCTGTTCGCTTGTACTTGTGTGCGTAAATTTTTCCCTATCCGCAATACCAAAACATTATAGAAACCAATTTTTGCAACAGCCTTAAGATGTAAACAAATACGAGCAATTTACAGAGCAAGCTAATGGATTGAAAAAACGCGGAACAGCCGAAGGATAGGAAAAAAAATTAAACGGCATGCCATGACATATGTTAACATAAGGAAACCGTACAGCTCATAAATCTTCATCAATTCGGCTGTTCGATTTGAATGCTTGATTTATGTTTGCTGCTGATTGAGCTGCTGGCGTACCTGCGAAGGATGTATAAACTTGGTTAAAATTGTTTTTCTCTCCCTTTTCAGTTTGAAGTATTTGTGTTAAACTCACCATCCACGCCAGCACTGGCAGGCACAGTGAAAAATTGACAGCTTATCTTAACTGCGTGGAGGTCATTCGCTAGAGTGGGTTTGAGTGCGTTTTTACCTCGCACCTTGACTCTTTCGTTCCTTATTCACTTGTTGTTCTTTGAAGCGCACACAATATTTCCGTTTTGTTTATACAGCAAACTCTTTTTGCTTGTTTTTGTTTTTCTTTTCACGCAGTTCTTTTTTTATTTTTTGTTCTTTAATTCATTGAATCACCACCACTTTTGTTTCTTTTTTTTTTGAAGAACACTTCTTTCGGCAATTTTCGCCTCGTTCATATGAACAATTACCGTCAAGGGAGGGGCTTGCAGAGGCAGCAGAGCGGGGTGTTGACTCCATCAATCGTTTGTTCGTTCACACCTTCACTTTTGCACTCGTTCACTTTTGTTTGCTCAGGTGGAAAGAAAGTTTTTCTTTTTCGTTTGTATTATTTGAGTTTCTTTGAATTGAGAATGCTTTTGGCGCAGTTGCAAGAAATAAGTGGAAGAAGGAGGATTAATGTATGTAGGCATGTATGACGTGTTTTTTTTTTTTTTTTGTTTATGAAAATCTGTTGGCATTATACGAGGGACCGAATTGAGTAGAGAAGCCCCCACATGCAATTAGTTGTAGATTAATAACAAGCTAAATTTTTGTGAGCGACTTCCTTCCGCCAAAACGCCCAACTTTTTTATCTTCGGCTATTCTGGAAAGTGTGACCTTTGGGAGGTAGGGGGCGTGAATCATCAATTTGGTGCATGCATTTTTTTATTAATAACTGTTTTATTTTCATTTCATTAACTGCCACTGTGCCACTGTGCCACTGTGCGACATTAGATAAGTGGGTCCGACTATCCAAATATGTCAAAATAACTTCAGTTTTTTTTACAGTTCGTTGTCAGTGATGGGTATAATTCAACAGCTTTATTATTCCTTAAAAATGTAAATAACGTCATGAAAATTTGTATTAATAACACGCTAATTATTAATACAAATTTTCATGACGTTATTATTTATGACTTATTTGGATAGTTGGACCCAGTTTATGTCGCACCCAATTTGAAGGACATATCTATTTCTGAGTTGTATACGACATTGGCTGTTATAAAAAAATGTAGCGTCTCGGGGAAAGGAGGCCAGCAAAAATGTTTTGTGACTTAATTTTTTATTGATTTAATTCAAAGATAAACTGAGGATAACACTTTTTATTCATACCCAAAGTGGTCAGTGAGCTACCCTTATTATTTTACGCCTTTAAATTTAGCTTCGCCCCAATGCTGCAATTTCCTGTCTGGAAGTTATACCCGTTAAGCGACCTAAAACCGCGAATTACTTTGACAATGACGATGTCTGACAGCATGAGTAAGACGAAAGGATACAAAATTAAAATTTCCAATGTGACAGTAAAAAAAACTGTAATAAAAAACCTTGCAAAAACAAAAAACTGATGGCGGCGACCAACAGGTTATCAGTTAGCTGTAACGAGATTATTAGCGAGCTTCTCTGCCAACTAGTGGTTTGAGTTGCTTCCCTACTATAAGCAAGGTTAAAATATTACATGCAAAGAAAAGGTGTTAAGGAAAAAAACCCACTGCGACTATTAGTAGAGTTAAGGTCTTCAACTAAAATTGAGGTAAATAAAAAAAATGAAATAAGGAAGTATGGTTTACGAGTGGGGCGTATTAGCAGTAAATGCTCAAAAATTCAGCTCACTTCAGATTATTGAAGACCATTACATGAATGACTTTTTGCGTCTCTATCTCTCTTACTAAAGCGTTGAATGCAAAAAAGCATGAAGGATGGTTGAAAAATTGTGTCTGCTTGGCGGAAGACAGAAAATTGCTTTGATAAAATGATAAAGTGTTTGACAGCATAGCTGATAAAGTTCTATGAAGTTAGTGTTGACGACGACAAAGTTCACTTCGAATGCTATGATAAATGACAGAGAAATAAATGCTTTGTCGGCACAAACGACTTTTCAGGTGTACGATTAGCGTTGCTTGAATTTAATTTCCAAGCAAGTTGTTCAGTACGAAGCATAATTCGAGTTAAGTTGCGAATAGCTTGTGCTTTTTGCTCTATTTCTGGCGCAAGGGAAATTGACGAGCAATGATTGCTTTCGCTACTCTTTTTTCACTTAAAACTTATTTTAAATCTTCGTGGATTTTTGTTGGTTTTGAAATTATTTTAATATATTTAAATGAAATATGCAATTTCTTGTACACTTTTTATACCTCTCATAAGTATAAGAAGAAGAAGAGATGTACCCATCAATAACTATACCGAAATGATCAGGATGACGAGATGAGTTGATTTAGCCATGCCCGTCTGTCCGTCTGTCTGTTTGAACGAAACTAGTCCCTCAGTTTTTGAGATATTTGGCTGAAATTTGGTATGCGGCCACCATTTTGTAATACAGAAATCATTTCTCGAACCAGCAGGATCAGACCGATATTCCATATAGCCCCCATACAATCGTTTGTTCTGATAAAAGGTTTTTGGGCTATAACTCCTGTAATTTAACAAGTACGAACGTGAAATTTTGAAAGTATTGCCATTTTTATATGGGCATTATCGGTGTTGAAAATCATTGAGATGGGATTAATATTTCACATAGCTCCCATAAAGTTTATTTATTTATTAAATTTGTTGGCGTTCTTTTCTTAAATTTCTCCAATACTATATTAAATCATCTTTTGCTTTACAGGGTCTACACTGCGTATACGCAACATTAATCCGACCATCCTTGCCTACTAGATAATCAAGCAAAGCATAAGACAATTTAAGTAACTTAATCATATAATAAGCTCGTCTATGCTTCATTGAAAGTTTGCCATTGTTGAGCCCAAAATTATGTGGAAAAAAGAAATAAAAATTCGGCATCCCAGTAAGTGAACGGCAGCTAGTCCATCAATTTTTCAATTGTGCTACAGCAAACATTTTGTTAGCCATGATGAAGTAGCAAAACTAGAGTGTGAGGAATCTGTGAACACCAAAAAAATAATGTCACACACTTCATTGCACAATGACAAACAAAATCCAATGGAGCTTATATGGTTTTACAAATACAACATAACAATTTCTTTTACCAGTTATACACGCTATTATGCTGCGCCGGCATATTGATTTTGACCCAAGGTTGTAAAGCTTGTGAAGCTAACAATGATAATATGTTCAAGAATTGAGAAAGTAAGTCTGTTCGAATGTAGTGGTATTACGGAAAGTGCTTTACAAAGGATCTTTATTTTTTCAGTTAGAAAACATAATAAACATAAATAGATGTCCAACAATAAGTTACTACTTAGCCATAGAGTTCACAAACGTTGCAAAGGCAGTCAATCAAACGGGCGATATTGTGACCAGACATGCATAGACATTTTAAAATATTAAATACATACATACATACGAGTATAATACGCTGGAGTGTAGAATAAATTATGCTGTTGCTCTATAAGGTTATACAAGAAAGGTCGTGAAGCAGCTGTCGCTACATGCTCATGTCACACAGGAATGCCCGTCAGTTCTCATCTACCCATACCTGATACACACACCCATGCTCCACATTGTTGGATACCTAAAACACAATTTACAATGCTTCAAGTTCTATAAAATTTTCTTGTCTGTAGTTACTTGCATAGCAAATATTCAGTTGGCTGAGCAACTGCTTAAACATGTTGTGACAAAAACTCACTCAGGCAAACAAGGGAACAGGTGAACATTCAACATAAATAAGGATATCAAACCGTGAGGGAAGATAACCCAATAAACAGGCACCTATACACGTGAATGACTTTTGCTTGTTTGTTTGGTAAATGGGTGCGCATATGTCTATATTTATGTATTTGTGTGCAGGTTTTACATGTATAAAATTTAATCAAGCAATGGATTTATATTTACGCTCAACTGCGTTTGGTTGTAATCGGTGGAATTTTCAGTCAGTTTGTGGCAACATTTCACTTTTTATATAAACGCACCTTTTTTGAGGCAAAATAACACTTGGGCATCGTGCACAACGTCTCTATTTTGGAAATAATCTATTCCTTTTCAGTACTACAGATTTCAATACAATTTTTGAATTTTTCCCTTCCTGCCAAATTTCTGCCGTATAGGGATTGGCAATTTCGCTCAGTGCGCTATGCCCAACTACGGAGTGGTTCAATTTTTTAAATTAAGTTCAAAAAAGTATAACCAAATATTTATGCGACTCAAAACGCAGGTTCTGGAAATATTAAGGAAATTTTATAATATTTTCAATAGCAAGCATTTTCGGCCGTATACCCCATTTTATTTATTGCCGCCGTCATATATCGACTACTATCTCAGGAGCCTGTTGAACGATTGGGATAAAATTTGTCACATGGATAGTATGCTTCAGTTTAAGATTTTCTTCTCTGGTGTTGCCACTTGGAGTGTCTTACAGGGCTATCAACTATCTCTATTTCTTTCATACTGAGCAGATGTGCCAATATGGGTATCAAGGAAAGTAGCTTATTTTCCAGAAGATTTACCGGCTAGGGTTGCCTGCTAACCACATTTTATGAAATTTGGCATTTAGATAAAAGCTCCATTTTCTATCACAGTTTTTTTTCCCTTGTGGTAGCTAAGATGGTTGTCATCTGTCAATATTACGCAGGATATGGAAGGCATTATATACTGCAATTGCCTCTTCTGACTTATTAAAAGGACTGAATCCAAAAGAAAGAACTGGTAATACCATTTTCCAAGGCCTTTGCAATGAGTTGATTTAGACAGTGGACTATTTATGACATTTTTCTTCCCATCAATTCCTAAACACCAAGAAAGGCTTATTTTTAAACAAATATTGTTAAACAAACTGATTTAACTCAGTCAATGTATTAACTAAGAGACACTAAAATAGCTGCAAAATAAGCACTTCCCACAAGCAGTAAAAGCATTAAAAGCAAAAAAAGACTAACTAACCAAGCATCGTCAAGTATTTCTGCTGTTTTTGCGAAAAATGAGGAAATGAAAACTTGTAAGAAGATTGGGCCAATGTTGTATTTATGCCCAGTACGCAAAGCCGCAAAGCTTCTTAACAACCAACAAGATACCTAACCAATCACCAATCAACCGAACAAACGATTTCATGAATGAACTGCAAAATGTGCCACACGTACTCAGGCGCATAAGTACTAAGTAGGAATGTGTGCATTTGCTCGTTATGAGCTTACAAATTCAATATTTTCGCACGGAACTTTAACACACAAACGTGGAAGAGAAGCTGCATATTTTTTCTTGTTGCCTTTGCTGTTCGACCACATCACAACGTTTTGCTTTTGCTTGTATGCCATTCAGTTGCAACAACCAGTTACAAGTTATTTGCATGCGAATATTTTTACAACGCAACTCCTTGTTTGTATGCGGCTGTTCGAAGTAATGTCCTAAACAAAAAAAAATATATATACATAGTTGATAGGTCTTTGCCTAGTCAAAAACGAGCTTTCTTTAGAAACCCGTCTTCAATGAGCCTTTTGTAGTCTCGAAAATCGGATAACATTCCGTACCAATCACATTATCTATTGCAAACATTTACAAAACCAATAGCAATCATGATATCAGTGGTCTTTCACACCCATACAGACATAAACGAATTTACACTTTTCCATTCCTCGCACTGTGTATGGAAAAGTCGCAGATGGTTGTTGTTGGTTTTGTAGCAGCCACCGACACCACCGTTGCCAATGTGGCATGCAAATGTCGATTGTGGTCAGTTGAGTGTTGCAGTTACAGTTATAGCAGCAACGTAACGCAAGAATTTGCATGTTCAAAATACACAGGCTTAACAAATGTGAACAAGATGTGAGCCTCACAAAAAAAAAAAAAAATAATAAAATAAAATAAAATAAAATAAAATAAAATAAAATAAAATAAAATAAAATAAAATAAAATAAAATAAAATAAAATAAAATAAAATAAAATAAAATAAAATAAAATAAAATAAAATAAAATAAAATAAAATAAAATAAAATAAAATAAAATAAAATAAAATAAAATAAAATAAAATAAAATAAAATAAAATAAAATAAAATAAAATAAAATAAAATAAAATAAAATAAAATAAAATAAAATAAAATAAAATAAAATAAAATAAAATAAAATAAAATAAAATAAAATAAAATAAAATAAAATAAAATAAAATAAAATAAAATAAAATAAAATAAAATAAAATAAAATAAAATAAAATAAAATAAAATAAAATAAAATAAAATAAAATAAAATAAAATAAAATAAAATAAAATAAAATAAAATAAAATAAAATAAAATAAAATAAAATAAAATAAAATAAAATAAAATAAAATAAAATAAAATAAAATAAAATAAAATAAAATAAAATAAAATAAAATAAAATAAAATAAAATAAAATAAAATAAAATAAAATAAAATAAAATAAAATAAAAAATAAAATAAAATAAAAAATAAAATAAAATAAAATAAAATAAAATAAAATAAAATAAAATAAAATAAAATAAAATAAAATAAAATAAAATAAAATAAAATAAAATAAAATAAAATAAAATAAAATAAAATAAAATAAAATAAAATAAAATAAAATAAAATAAAATAAAATAAAATAAAATAAAATAAAATAAATTAAAAAAAAAATTAAATAAAATAAAATAAAATAGAATAAAAATAAATAAAAAATGTAAAATAAAATAAAATAATCATTACTACCTACAAAATTTTTTGGTGGC